>CM022764.1:27279420-27289420 GCA_012411365.1 Ameiurus melas | reverse complement strand
GCAGGAAAATGGGCAAGCGTAAGAATCTGAGCGACTTTGACAATTTCCAAATTGTGATGGCTTGACGACCGGGTCAGTGCATCTCCAAAATGGCAGGTCTTGTGGAATGTTCCTGGTATGCAGTGGTTAGTACCTACAAAAAGTGGTCCAAGGAATGAGAACCGGTGAACCAGTGACAGGGTTCATCGATGCGTGTGGTGAGCTAGCCCGTCTGGTCCGATCATATGGAAGATGTTGGCTCGGACAGAAAGGAGTCAGAACATACAGTGCATCACAGCTTGCTGTGTATGGAGCTACGCAGCTGCAGAGCAGTAAGAGTTCCTGACCCCCTGTACACCACTGAAAGCTCCTATGATGGGGACGTGAGCATCAGAACTGAACCATAGAGTAATGGAAGAAGGTGTCCTGGTCTGATGAATCAGATTTTCGTTTACATCATGTGGACAGCCGGGTGCGCGTGTGTGTGTGTGTGGGTGTTACCTGGGGAAGAGATGGCACCAGGATACCTGCGTGAAGTTGAACCCCCCCACCAACGCAAAACGTCAGCAAAATAGTCTCAATCGTTTGTGCTGGTTTGTGCCGTTAAAATTTTCGTTTGTGCTGCTTCGGTTCCGGAGACATTAAAGGAATATTCAAAGGTCATTCTGGGGTCACCCAGCCCACCCACATGCTCCAAATTAACCCGAAATGGTCTCGATCGTTTGTGCTTCGTTTGTGCTGATAAAAGTTTTGTTTGTGCTGCTTCGGTTCCGGAGACATTAAAAGAGAAATCATATCATCATTTGTTCAATAAACAATTCTCTTTACTTCATTCACTTGTCGCTCATGATTGAACTTTTCATTTATTTACAAGGAGAATAATCTGTTACACTTCACTCCCACCACTAGGTGTCAGTGACACTTCTGTTCATGGTGCTCTTGTGGAAATTAGTGTTGTTAGTATAGGAAAAGTCGACAGTTACTAAATCAAAATTCTTGCCGGTGTAAGTACAATTTTTTAACACTGTCAGTTAGAATATTATTAGTTCACTTTAATCATAATGGTACAACTTTCAAAGAGCTAAGATTGTCAATGTTTCTTGAACAGAAAACTCATTGTTAATACTAGTATGGCTAATGGAGCTATGCAATGCTAATTACAGCTGCACATGGTACCCATGTTAGTTTTGAAAACGTTGTGCGTCTATCCTTATAGTAATAATATATATTTTCCTTGTATTCTGGCAAATACAGTAATACACGAAAACAAGTTTACAGTGTATGACCAGGATTATTTCAGTGGTAATTATGTTCTGCTTATGCCAGATGCCCAAGAAAGCAGCGGTCGACAGGGGTGCCATTTTCACAGTCCTCTGTTCATCAAAAGAGGCCATAGTCCAAAATGGCAACATAGCTACTCCTAATCAGAGCATCTGGACCGAGCTTAGTGAGCAGCTAGAAAACAGGATCACTGCAAAGACTCTATATACCTTTGTTAAATTGAACAGACACAACATCTGGACTGCTTTAGGGTTTGATTGTGAAAGTGATCATGAAACAAGTGGCAGTACTGATGACACTGATTTTTGACCCAGGGTCCCTTTCCCCAAGACCAAAAGATTGCTGAACTTTTGGTCTTCAACTTCCATTTCAGACATGGATTGAATTCATGCCTGAAACAGTTCAATATAAAAACAAGTTCTCTAAAACACACAAAAGGGAATACACAATTTTGAAGCCTGGCATCTGGACACATGTAATAAATCATCACATTTGGGAAGAAGTGAAGAGCCCCTGTACATTTGTTTTTAAAAGAGCCAAGGTCTATCCATCAGTAACAGAGATATTCCTAGAAATCAGAGGCAACTGTAAGGAATGTCATGGCCACATTCACATAAAATGTGACCGAGAGCCTGAAATGAACAGCCCAATGGTGCTCAAGTGTTTACTTAAAAACACTGATGACTCCCTGCACACTGGATGTTCAAAGCATCCGATGTCTGGTAACTTGCGTGTGCAGATAGCCAAAGAACCGTGTGAGGGTAGAATGGAACCCCATGTATGGAGGGCATCAGAGGCAACAAAGCTGATGGATTTTGGAGATCCTGAGCCAAGCCATCTTCCTAATTTGGCCACCCTGCCCAAAGCAAAGCAAGAGAGAAATGACTTAGAATTAGGTGACAAGGATCCTATATTGTCACTGCAGATGTTAAAATATAGTGCACCTCACAGTGGTAGCATTAAAGACATTGGACTAGACAAGTTCTTCTGTCATTACTGGAGTCAAACACAAATGTTTATGTACAAGTCATTATCAAAGAAGTCTACTAATCCCACTGTGAGTTTTGATGCAACTGGCTCAGTGGTGAGGAAACTACAGAGACCAAATGGCATTATTTTAATATCTCCGGAACCGAAGCAGCACAAACGAAAATTTTAACGGCACAAACCAGCACAAACGAAGTACAAACGATTGAGACTATTTTGAATGAACTTGGAGCATGTGGGGGGCTGGTGACGTCACCGCGCCACAATTAAATGTCTAATATCTTAAAAATGAAAGCAGCACAAACGGAGCACAAACGATCGAGACCATTTCGGGTTAATTTGGAGCATGTGGGCTGGGTGACCCCAGAATGACCTTTGAATATTCCTTTAATATCTCCGGAACCGAAGCAGCACAAACGAAAATTTTAACGGCACAAACGAAGCACAAACGATTGAGACTATTTTGCTGACATTTTGCGTTGGTGGGGGGGCAAACTTCACGCAGGTCACCAGGATACATTATGGGAAGAAGGCAAGTCGGCAGAGGCAGTGAGATGCTCTGGGCGATGTTCTGCTGGGAAACCTTGGGTCATGGCATTCATGTGGATGTTACTTTGACACGCACCACCTACCTAAACACTGCTGCAGACCGAGTACACCCCTCCATGTTAACGGTTTTCCCTAACATCAGTGTCCTCTTTCAGCAGGATAATGCTCCCTGACACACTGCGAGTTCAAGCTGTTGACTCGGCCTCCGAATTCCCTGGTCTAGCTCCATGTGTTAGTCATTCCTTTTCCAGTCTTCGCTTGTATCTTTGACTTGTTTTGTTATTTTAAAGCCACTGTATCTGACTCCCTGGATTGCATGACGAAATGTTCCACCAAAACGTGGAAGAATTTGGGGTGCTAATTCAGGACTTGTTAGAGCAGGCCCTTCTCCTCAAGCAGAACACACAGCAACCTGAGAAACTGAAGAGTCATTGGTATAACATCTGAACTATGTGCATAAGATGGTGGGGATTTCTTTGTCGCCCTCTTCCCCTGTCCTGCGGAGTGCGTCTATGTGTTAGTGCGAGTGTGTATGCACTCTGTGTGTGTAGTGGGGCAGAGCTGCACTACTACTGCAGTATTTTTGTAGTTCTTGCCGTACCTGTGCCTTCCCTCGTGGCAGATATAGCTGTGTAGGTGTTCACCAAGGACGTTGATAAAACTAGAACATAGAAGAGCAATTATGTTTATTGTTTGCGATAATTGGATCAAACTAATTATCAACAATAATAATTATTATTAATAATAATACATGGGTCTTATTCGCAGTATCATTTAACTGTCACAATATGTTTTTCACATTTGCAGTTGTTCGGCAGAATTCAAATGCAAGCACAGTTTTCTGGAGTTTGATTAGATTTTGATTCGATTTTGACATCGACACATACAAACAAATACATCTAGATGTAAAAGTAAAGATCTAGAATATCTGGCCACTCGCACGTCAATACGTTCCGGCTGTGTCATAGTGAAACTAGAGCACTGGGTCAGTGGCTTTCTGTAGGGGCTGACTCTAGTTGTGGTTATTCACTGGGTTCCGTTCTCGTCTGTCCAGAACACGCATGGAAACGTCTCCAAACGACCCTGCTTCTTAAATTCACAAGAAAATTCTATACATGGAATAAACCTGATGACATTTGAAAAAGCGAACACTAAGCTACATTTCTTTTTACGATTTATTGGGACTCTTAAAGTGAACTGGGTTGAGGAGGTTGAATAAAATGCACAACGATTTCAGACCTTCTACTTCAGTTTCTGGAGAAACAGTTTATCTTTGAGTCTATTACTAACTGAGATGGATTGTAGAGTTGTTTTAAAATAAAATCCTAGTATCTTATCTTCAGCATATTTAAAATAGGTGCCTAGACTGGGATGCCAGATTATTAGGTATTGCTCGAGTGAAAATAATCAACGAGCAACTGTGTGCAGTTTTCAGTTCTCTTAATATCACATTAAATAAAATGAATCATTTTAAAATGTTGGTGCTTCCGCATAAAGCTGGCAAAATGACATGAAGAAGCTGCAACAAATTAGGGCAATTATTAAAGTAGAAGTGTACGAGACGGTTTTTCAATCGTGTCGAGACCACGTCTATTGCCCAAACAGTCTGGAATAGAAAATTTGGCCAGAAGAAGTGAGTAGGTTTTAATTTTGCTGTCAAATGTAATACACTGTAATATACACTATATGGTCAAAAGTATGTGGACACCGGAGCATCACATCTATATGAGGTTCTTCCTACAAACAGTTGTACAAAGTTGGAAGCACACAATAGTATAGAATGTCTTTGTGTGCTGTGGCATTACAATTTCCCTTCACTGGAACTAAGAGGCTTAAACCTGTTCCAGCATGACAGTGCTCCTGTGCACAAAGCGAGCTCCTTGAAGACATGGTGTGTGAAGGTTGGAAGAAGGTGGAAGAACTCGAGTGTCCTGCACAGAGCGCTGACCTCGACCCCACTGAACACCTTTGGGATGAACTGGAACCTCACCATCACAACATCAGCGCCTGACTTCAACCTCACTAACGCTCTTGTAGCTTAATGAACACAAATCCTCACAGCCACGCCTCAAAATCGAGTGGAAAGCCTTCCCAGAAGAGTGGAGGAGGTTATTATAATGACAAAGGAGGAATACATCTGGGATGTTATGTTTAACAATTACATGCGGGTGTGATTGGTCAGGTGTCCACAAACTTTTGGACATATAGTGTAAAAGCAAGAGACAACATGAGATACTAAATCGAGGTCATGAAAATGTGTGCACAGGATGTCACTGTTTCATATTTCTGAGTTGTCAGATGTTTGAGCCAATTCAGTGCACACTCCTGTAAAGAAAACACACCCATAGTTTGAATGATAAGCTGACTCAACACCCATCTGACATGCTTACAGCTCACTTCTAATGATATTCATCATTTACCCATAAACATGGCTCCATGTCACTAATTAAGATGCATCTCCTCCAAACTCCAAATTCCATTGGTTTTGAATAAACAATAATAGTAATGAATTAATAAATGTTTTCAGCCAAAATATACACTTCAATGTGAGTACGGTGGTTAAATCAAACGGTCAGTCAGTGTAGCTGGACCTAATACTGCTCCTCACTCGAGCTGATGACATGAGTCTACTCCACCCCGTGTGCTTAACTATCGCATGACTTCAAAAATAACACTTAAAACACGCCTATAAGTACGTCTGATGTCTAAACAAACAATTTTAGTATTAAATAGTCCTGCACTTTACTGAAATCTCTGTATGACCCAATGTCATCGAAAATATCCACAGAATAAACAACAACAAACAAAAAAAACACTGTTAATAACAACATATGGCAATTTCATTTTTACTTTAATGGTTAAAAATTAACCTTAAAAAAAAATGCAACAAAATATTCGCCCACCTTCTGATGGCATGACGGTCAGATTGATGAATAGATCAGCATCACAGTGGTAAATTCCAGAGTCAGAGACTAAAGCTTTCTTTATAAGGAGTGACGAATCAGGCAGAACTATATATCGGCTATCAGGATCACGTTTGCATATGAAGACACTTTTCTCTTCTTCAACAAAAAGAATTAACTCCACTTTCTCGTCATTTGTGTGTTTTGTCCAGAAGACTTCCCCATCATCATCATCATCATCCTCACAGGGCAGTCTGATGTTTCTCCCCTCTGTGCGGCTCTGACTGAATCCGGCTGCCAAAACATGAACATTCAATATAGAAACTGTAATAAACAAAAACACTCTGTTTGACCAGGGACCCGATGTTCACACCTACTGTACATTATAGTTATTTTGGATTGTTGTCTTGATCTTGGATTTGTCCATTGTTCGACGCTTGTGTGGTTTCAGGGGTTTCAAATGGTGGCTGAATTGAGTTATTCGGTGGGTTTTGAAACAGGTTAAAGCCTGGATCGTTCCAGGACACGCAGTGAGGTGTCACGAGGCCGACGCTAATGCAAGTACAGGTAAACAGCAGCTTTATTGAAGACGCAGACAGACCCTTCCCAAACATACGGTCAAGAGCGTAGTCAGATAACAGGCGGAGATCAGGGCCCGGCTGCACAGAAGTAATCGGATTGTTCAAAAGAAAAAAAGGGATTCCGGAATCCGATTAGATCATGAAATCCAATCTTGCTTTTGATCTGGATCAAACCTTCAGTATGTGTTCAAAACTTTTTCGTAGGTTTGGGATACAATGTTGCTTTCATAAAACCTTCACAAAAGTAATATGGGTTACTTGATCCTGGAGAGCAAAATTTTCAAATCTGGATGGCTCTGATCCAGATGAAACCTTTTGAACATCTTGGCCCAGGTGATTAGCACACTACGCAACGTGAACTAGGCAAGGCTACGGCAAAAAAACATGACGCACAGAACAAGATCTGTAACCGGGAAGACGATCACAATACAAAGGCTTTGCGAGGCTTGAGAGTCCTTATATACTGTGGTCGGTTGTGAACCGGTGTGTGTAATCAGTAATGGTAAATTTATCCAAAGCGCTTTACACTGTGTCTCATTCACCCATACACACACACACTCACTCACTCACTCATGATGCAAGGCGCTAGCTTGCCATTGGGAGCAACTTGGGGTTCAGTGTCTTGCTCAAGGACACTTTGGCATGTGGAGTCACCCGGGCCGGGAATCGAACTGCCAACCCTACGATTAGTGGACAACCTGCTCTACCACCTGCGCCACAGCCGCCCCAGTAATATGGCAAACTCGATCATGACGGCCTCTGTAGGTGATGGGTGTTGTAGTCCGTAGCGGCCATGTTGTACTCTTGGTAGTGTAGTTGAACGACTTGACATCGGGCAAGATTTTTTTGTGGAAACTTACACTCTTCTGCTTCGAATCATCTTCCTCCAAACAAATACTTGATATAGTACTCAGAATACTCTTATACTCTACTCATGGAATAATGGGAGTTCATTTGAACAGGACATGCTGAATCAAGTGTGGAATCCATTTGTTATATTAAACCAAACTTGCAGTGATTGATGTGATAATTACGTAGAGTACCGTCGACACGTATTAGATTTAGACGGTAAGAGAAAAAAAGCTTCAGTCTGAATTAAATCAAAGGCAAGTGCTCGTGTTTAAAGGCAGTGGTCTGGATGCTATTGGAGAAACCCGTCTATGAGGTTTCTACTCAAGAAAAACAACAACTCCATCCATTTCCTGTGTCATTTGTTATAACCCTCCTTCCTCCTGATGCACCAGTCAGTTTTTCAGTAACCCACCTCCGCAGTATGACGCTGCCACCCCCATGCTTCACAGATGGATGGCGCTCTTCAGATTTAAAGTCTCATCTTTTCCCCTCCATACATAGTGCTTATCATGCTGGCCCAACAGTTCCATTTTTGCATCACCTGACCCGAGAACACTCCTTCAGTCTGGATTTTTAATGTCAGTCTTCTTCCTTGAGGCTTCTTCTTGGTGAATTGAGGAGTTGATGATGTACACTGACTTCGGCACCCGATGCCTCAATTTCCTTCACCCGTTTCTCTTCTGTTGCCAGTTGAATCGTTCAGACCAAGGTTCAGTCATCCGTGTGAGTTCATTTTTGCTTCCTTCCAGAACGATGCCATGACTGTATGGTCCCAAGAATTTTTATATTTGAATAAAACAAAAAATATCTACAGCTGCTTTTGGTTTTTAATTATTTGTTTAGAATTTGGGGTTTTAGACCAAATGAGTTTATTAGAAAAGAAAAAAAATATATATATTGTGGGTAGCTACATGCAGAAACCAGTATGGGAGTAAGGTCAGCGGAAGTGGTAGACCCTGTTTGAAGTTTGGTGGGTGGACGAGTCACGGATATTTATTTCGAATGAAGTTACCCGCAGATGTTTGCTCATAAACACTTCAGAACAAATGAACAAAAAGCATACACGACAAACGAACTCATCCCGACTCACTTGAAATGCACGTTTTTTTTCACATGTGAAGTTTTAAAATGTAGCAAATATGATTCTTTTAAACGCGATGACTTTATTCTCCATTTGATCGTTTATTTTATTCATTTTCGCATGTAATTATTTCCATGATTCATTTTTACATGTAAGGTCTGTGGGTTTTTTTTTTTTTTTGTCACATACCGTCGCCTCTGAACGTACTGGAATGGCAAGGTCAGTTCTTTTGTTTCTGCTATTGGGTTTAAGATCAAAAGATGAACATATGCAAGCCCAATTCCAAAAAAGTTGGGACACTGTGTGAAATGTAAAAAATGATTTGAGCCCTTCAGTAACCCTCAGCTGCTCAGTTGTATAAATGAGATCATTGTAAGTCGCTCTGGATAAAGCCTGCCAAATGCAGTAATGTAATGTCTCAAAAAAGTTGGGACGGGGCAACAAAAGGCTGGAAATGTAAGTGTTACTAAAAAGAAACAGCTGGAGGTTAATTGGAATATATATATATTTTTTAAAATATAAACCAAAACTGTTAATACCATCAAATGTCTGCCTTTCTCTGTCATATGATACATTCTGACAATACTTTAACAGAAAACATGTTCACTGACCTGATAATGGCGTCACAGTCAGATTTATGATTGCATAACCATTACAGTAGTAAATCCCTGAGTCTGAGAGAGAGAGACTCTTTATCATGAGTGACGAATCAGGTAACACAGTGTAGCGGTCATCCGGATCACGTTTGTACACGGTGGTGTCTTCTTTATTCCGTAAAATATAGCGCTCCACTCTCCAACTCTCAGTGCGCTTGCTCCAAAACACTCTCTCCTTCATTTCACAGTGCAGGATGATGTCAGTCCCCTCGGTGCTAGTCTGGCTAAACTGCGCTGTCAAAGTACAAAGGATTTGTTTCAAAAAAGGTCAAATTTCCCGTATAAAATACACCGATTTTTTTAACAAAAGAAATCTTTGAGAAGCCACGTGTCCAAGCCAAGACGGAGACAAGTGCTACAGAAGAACATTTTCAACAAGTGACCAGAAAAAGAAAGTCTCAGCAAATAACTGTGATAAAAAACATGTTGATCTCAAAAGACAAATCAACTAGATGGGCTTGAACATGCTTTCAGTTCCTTATTCATTCATCCACTTTTATCCGTTTTTTTTATCTGGCTCTGGGTCACGCTGGATCTGGACTTCATCCCAGTAACACAAGGCCCAACGGGGGTAGAATTCACTCTGGTTGGAACACACTCGTTCGTGCTTGAGTGAAATTGAACATAGTCAATCCAACTGCTGTCGTGTGTTTGGGAGGTGGGAGGAAACTGGAGAACCCAGAGGAAAGCGTATTCAACACTGGGAGAAAACCTCCACAGACTGTAACCCGAGCTCAGGATCAAACCAGGAGCTGCGAGGCAGAACTCTCTTCCATCCGAACTCGGGGAAGATCGGACCTTTGGCATTTTTAAAACTCAACTCAAGACTTGTATTATTATGATTATTATTATGATGCTTATTATTATTATTATTATCATTAAACACAAAGATAGAATATACTGTGCTGCGTGATAAGTCATTGTTCTTTAATATAAATACAGAAGGTTGGGTTTTCTGGTCCATTCTACTTACCAGAATGAGCAGAGAGCACCGCGTCTGCGAGCAGGAGAGAGAAAACAATATACCGCTTCATCACAGCCGTCTGTCTCGCACCGAGAAGAACCTGATCACGGTACAAACTCAGGAGTATTTAACTACATGTGTGAGAGGATGTGGTGTAAAACGTGGAC
>CM022764.1:27274420-27276920 GCA_012411365.1 Ameiurus melas | reverse complement strand
ATTCTCAATCGGACTTTGGAACTGCCAATCTGCTGTCAACAAGCCAGATTTCATTTCTGCATTTGCAACCCACTCTAACCTCAAGTGTGCTGGCTCTGACTGAGACCTGGATCCATGCTGAGAACACTGCCACACCAGCTGCCCTGGCGCCACTTCAACTTCTCCCATACCTCACGCCCCAACAGACGAGGGGTGGTCCGGTTTGCTTCTCTCAAAACATGGAAATTTACCTGTCTTTCTCCCTCTTGCTCCTACACTTCTTTTGAATTTCATGCTGTTATGGTCACTGTCCCTGCAAAATGCACTTTCCGGTTGTTTACCGTCCTCCAGGTCGACTGGGGGAAGTTCATCGATGAATTTGACACGCTACTGTCCACCATCCCAGATGATGGAACTCCTCTTCTAGTCCTTGGTGATTTCAACATTCATCTAGACAGCCACATCACAGCGTAGAACTTCCTTGCTCTCCTTCACACATTTGACCTCAAGCAGTTCACCACACCAGCAACCCACAAAGCCGGCAAACAGCTTGACCTCATCCTCACACGTAATTGCACCACACACGATCTTCTCATTAGTCCTCTCCACACCTCTGACCATTTCTTTATCCAGTTCTCTATTTCTCTCCCCTCACCCCTTTCACTGTCTCCTCCTTCCATCTCGTCGCAATCTTCGCTCCCTTTCCCCCTCACATTTCTCCTCCATTGTCACAACCTTACTTCCCTCTAACAACCACTTTTCCTCACTTGACGTAAACACCGCAATCGACATGCTATGTTCCACCTTAACATCTTCTCTTGACAACATATGCCCCCTAACCTCCAGACCTGCTCGCACATCACCCTCTAGTCCTTGGCTCTCAGAAGCTCTGCGTAGCAACCGGGCCAAACTAAGAGCATCTGAAAGGAAATGGCGCAAATCAAACAATCCAATTGACCTAACCAATTACCAGACACTTCTCTCCTCTTTTTCCAAAAGCATCTCCATTGCTAAAACCACATACTTCCAAGATAAGATTGGTAGTTCTCCCAACACCCGCATTCTTTTCAAAACTTTTTCCTCTCTTCTCTGTCCCCCTGCTCCCCCTTCTCCTACCTCTCTCACTGCAGATGACTTTGCAAGTTTCTTTTCCAGCAAGGTTACATCAATTAGGAACCAGTTCTCAACCCCAGACATGCATAGACCAACTCCTCCTCCACGTACCTCCCAACTGACTTCCTTCTCTCCCCTCTCAGAGACTGAGGTCTCTAAACTCCTCTTCTCTAGCCGTCCCACAACCTGTCCCCTTGACCCTATCCCTTCTTCAACTTCTTCAGTCCATCTCCCCCCACACTATTACCTGCACGTACACACATCTTTAACACATCGCTCTCTACTGGCACATACCCTACCTCATTTAAGCAACGCCAACGCGGTTTACCCCCCTGCCTTAAAAACCATCACTCAATCCTTCTATAGTTGACAATTACAGACCTGTTTCCCTCCTCCCCTTTCTTTCCAAAACTCCCGAAAGAGCCGTTTTTAATCAACTCTACAATTTTCTCACACAGAACAACCTCCTGGACACCAAGCAGTCTGGCTTCAAGAGCAACCATTCCACGGAGACTGCTCTGCTTTCCGTCACTGAAGCCTTACGACTAGCAAGAGCAACCTCTAGATCATCTGTCCTCATCCTACTTGACCTCTCTGCTGCCTTCGACACTGTGAACCATCAGATCCTCCTATCAACTCTCTCCAACCTGGGCATCACTGGAACGGTTCTACGCTGGGTGGAATCCTATCTTTCGGACAGATCCTTCAAGGTATCATGGAGCGGAGGTATTTCTGAAACTCAACAACTCACAACTGGCGTTCCACAGGGGTCAGTTCTGGGTCCACTCCTCTTTTCTATATACACTACATCTCTCGGTCAGGTGATTGAGTCTCATGGCTTTTCCTATCACTGCTATGCTGATGACACTCAGCTCTATTTGTCCTTCCAGCCTGACGACCCATCTGTTTCTGCACGCATCTCTTCTTGCCTGTCAGACATCTCGGTCTGTATGAAGGAGCACCATCTTCAGCTTAACCTTGGAAAATCGGAGCTTCTCGTCATCCCAGCCTATCCCTCAATCAACCAGAACTTCACTGTACAGCTCAGCTCACTTACACTCATGCCAACCAAGACGGCCAGGAACCTTGGGGTGATTCTTGATGAGGGCTTGACCTTTACAGACCACATCTCAGCAGCTGCAAGGTCCTGTAGGTTCATCCTGTACAACATTAAGAAAATCCGACCATTCCTCACCAAACAGGCCACACAGATACTTGTCCAGGTTCTTGTTATCTCTAAACTGGACTACTGCAACTCACTGCTTTCAGGCCTCCCAGCCAGCTCCATCAAACCCCTTCAAATGATTCAGAATGCTGCAGCGCGCCTCGTCTTCAACCAGCCCAAGACTACTCATGTCACACCCCTCTTCATCTCCCTCCACTGGCTTCCTGTAGCTGCCCGCATCAA
>CM022764.1:27266920-27269420 GCA_012411365.1 Ameiurus melas | reverse complement strand
ATTTATTTATTCACACCCCCCAGACTGGATCGCGCACCTCAACCTAGCCCTCGTGTTCTCTGACGATCGAAGCTAGACCTTTCCAAAATGGCGGGCGCGTTGACGTGGCGAATGCAAGGCCAGGCACTTCCGGCTCGTGAGGCGTGCGTCGCAAACACTGCGCACGTGCCATGGTCTCTTCCTGCTAGTTCCCGGACGTGCAGAGGGGCACGGAGTCGGACTTTGCGAAACAAAACAAAACAATCCCCAAACTAAACAGGAGCGGGGTTTAGTCGGCTCCGCGGACCGGGGCTTTGATCCTGCGGCACTCTTTATTCCCGACTTCTTCTTTTCTTCTCTTTATTCCAACACTAGTCGCATGGAGACAGTGCGCGTCCCTGCTGCGCCATTCTGTAACATCTGTTCACACCTTAATGGAAACTAATTAACTGATCAATTCATTATTATTATTATTATTATTATTATTATTATTATTATTATTATTAATTGACCTGTGTGAGTGTGTGTCGCTGCTGCAGTCATGATCTTAGAGACTTTATCACGAGCGAACTTCGCTCTGCGCTCGAGAGTAAGTAACATTTCACTTGATCTTTAATGTATACATGTATATATTGTGTATATATATATATATATATATATAGGTCACGTGGTGAAGGGAGTTAAATGTGCATGCATGTGATTCATGTCGGATCTTAATGAACTCGAAGAAAAAGACTGCCCGTTAGGCACTGTAGTAGAGTTAATGACAGGGGAGGAATGTGTAGGCCTGGGTGTACATCTCTGTGTAAGATCTCCCAAAATAATGAGAGTCTTCTCCATCTGTGTATTTCGGAACCTCAGGTTTGGTTGGATCTTCACGCTTTGTCACGTTTCGTGCGAGTAAGTGTGAAAGTATGCACTTATTTCGAAACAAACAAACAAGCAAGCAAGCGTTCCTTTCATGAAAGCCGCACTCCTTTGGGATGGTCTTTATACTGAGTTTGAAGATGAATCTTCTGTAAGATTGAGGAGTTTACGCTCCGTCACTCACCGGGAAAATGAGGAAAAGTCGGGTGTTCTGTCCGCGTAAAACGATCCGTAGGAACGCATGTTTCCTGAAGACGTCAGCTTTTAAAGGAGCGTTTAGTCCCGGGTTAAATGGAAATAAATGTGTTACTGGGAAGAAGAAGAAGAGGAACTGTAATGGAGTTATCGGTGTGTGTCACAATGTTTTCAGGATGTTTATTTGTCTTTTGCACTAGTGGACGTGTGTGTTGGAACTCGTGGAGTAGTGGACGTGTGTGTTGGAACTCGTGGACGTGTGTGTTGGAACTCGTGACGTGTGTGTTGGAACTGTAGTGGACTGGTGAGCGTGTGTTTGGAACTCGGTGGACTGGTGGACGTGTGTGTTGGAACTGGGTGGACGTGTGTGTTGCGTTCGTGGACTGGTGGACGTTTGTGTTGGGACTAGTGGACGTGTGTGTTGGGACTAGTGGACGTGTGTGTTGGAACTCGTGGACGTGTGTGTTGGAACTGCGTGAGGTGTGTTGGAACGACGTGGACGTGTGTTGGAACTCGTGGACTGGTGAGCGTGTGTGTTGGTATCGTGGACGTGTGTGTTGGAACTCGTGGACTGGTGGACGTGTGTGTTGGAACTCGTGGACTGGTGGACGTGTGTGTTGGAACTCGTGGACGTGTGTGTTGGAACTCGTGGACTGGTGGACGTGTGTGTTGGAACTCGTGGACTGGTGGACGTGTGTGTTGGAACTCGTGGACTGGTGGACGTGTGTGTTGGAACCTCGGACTGGTGGACGTTTTGTTTGGACTAGTGGACGTGTGTGTTGGAACTTTGGACGTGTGTTGGAACTCCGTGACGTGTTTTTTGGAACTCGTGTGCGTGTGTTGGAACTCGTGGACTGGTGGACGTGTGTGTTGGAACTCGTGGACTGGTGGACGTGTGTGTTGGAACTCGTGGACTGGTGGACGTGTGTGTTGGAACTCGTGGACTGGTGGACGTGTGTGTTGGAACTCGTGGACTGGTGGACGTGTGTGTTGGAACTCGTGGACGTGTGTGTTGGAACTCGTGGACTGGTGGACGTTTGTGTTGGGACTAGTGGACGTGTGTGTTGGAACTCGTGGACTGGTGGACGTTTGTGTTGGGACTAGTGGACGTGTGTGTTGGAACTCGTGGACTAGTGGACGTGTGTGTTGGGACTAGTGGACGTGTGTGTTGGGACTCGTGTGTGCGCTTCTCTCAGTAAAGGTCTTCACCTAAGACAAAAAAAAAAGCAGTAAACAATAAAAAGTACAACCTACCTCCAATAACCGATTCATCACCCGATAGTTTTTAACATGAATACTGAATTTAAACACAACGCTCCGAGTAAAAACATCGCTGAACTTCATTACAAAAATCCAGCAGTACTGAGTGTACCATGAAAATGTACTGAACTTTTTTTTTTTAATGAAATAAATACAACCCCAGTTCTGGAAAAGTTTGGAAGTATGGAAAGAGGAGGGA
>CM022764.1:27214420-27256920 GCA_012411365.1 Ameiurus melas | reverse complement strand
GTATTTGGGCAGAATATTCCTTTCAGGCAGTGATCATGTCTCATGGGCACTCCATTGCCATCCATGTTGACATGAATCATGTGTCATGTGATGATTTCAAGTTCTCAAGTAAAAGCAGCTTTTTGGGTTTTTTTCCCCTTTTTCCTCGTTTTGAAAGCCGTTCGTGTAAGTTTCCTACTCGACGAAACGACGAGTTCGCGGTGCCGCGTTTAAACGCGTCGATCAGGGAGGAGCGGTCTACGCTCTGCCGATTGCGTCGGGTGCGAAACGCGGCTTCGATCGTCCTGAACAGCAGGCTCGATTTGAAAAGGTGCTACCTTAATGCTTTGATCCACTCTTTACTGCACAGGTTGCGCGTTTGACTGCATCATTGGTGGTCGCGGTGCATTATGGGAACTATATTTATGTCCGAGAAAATGCACGTTCGATCCCACTGTTCTATGCACAAGATATCTGCTTTCATCCGAAAGTCTCCGCTTGTGTTTGGACTTGTGCTTCCGCAAGTATTTGTACTTCTATAAGGGCGTTGTGTATACTCAGTTTTGGGAAGAAAAAAAAAATAAAGAAATAAACAAATTGTGTATTTTGGCAGTTTATTTATATCAGTAAAAAGAGGAGAAAGGTTACTTGAGTGGAAATCTGGTGATTACTGAAAATACAATCTATCAAAATATATCCAATCTAGCTCGTCACAAGTCCTAAAGAAATGACAGGACTGTACGGAACACCTGGAAATGTACCTGTAAAGGTCTCCAGCACTACTGCGAGTCTCGTGAGGTGCTGTAAATGTCCCGAATTCTTTATAAACACTGTACTGAGTATGTCTTTTAGTCTTGGAACAACCGGAAGTTGCCGCAGGAGACGATCTGATTATACAAAATATAAAAACACCAAACGTTTAGTGCTACGAAATCTAGCTTGTCATTTAAAAAAAAAAAAACGTATAAAACTAAAGGAGGTTCTGTACCGGAAAATACAACCGAATGCAGAGATCACAAGCACTACTTTATTAGAATATATACTTTTTTAATTTATTATTTTTTATTTGTTTTTGGCATTAGTGCCCCCTATTTGTTTTCACCAGGTTTATTTCAATTATTATGCACGAAACCTTCGAAAGACAGCTTAGAAGTGTGGGAATGACCAACAAACCTGGTGAAGTGACCTTCCGGCAAGTGAGAAAACTTTGACGATTTGGTAATACAAAAGCAGAAAGAAAAAAAATAAATAAATAAATCATTGCCATAAAACCGCAATTGCCAGTTGTGGTTACAGAATAAAGCTGAAAGCAGTGAGGGGTCCAAGCACTAGAACAACCTTGCAACCTCTCCTTAACCGCTCGAGGGCTCAGCCGTTGTTTATCGACGGCCACCGGGACCGAAACTGCTGACGACAGTACGCTTTTGAAGTTTAATAACGATCGCACACACGAGCTATCCTGGGTTTTCCCTCATAAATTATATGCATATACATACATCAAATACTTTATTGGGGCCCACGGTGGCTTAGTGGTTAGCATGTTCGCCTCACCTCTCCAGGGTCTGGGGTTCGATGTGTGTGGAGTTTGTATGTTCTCCGCGTGCTGCGGGGGTTTCCTCCGGTACTCCGGTTTCCTCCCCCAGTCCAAACACATGCATGGTAGGTTGATTGGCAGGTTGGTAAATTGTCCATAGTGTATGAATGGGAGTGTGTATGTGATTGTGCCCTGCGATGGACGGACTGGCTCCCTGTCCAGGGTGTACGCCGCCTTGTGCCCGATACTTCCTGGGATAGGCTCCAGGTTCCCCGCGACCCTGAAGCAGGAATAAGCGGTTGAAGATGGATGGAAATCCTTTATGGATTGTATTGATGAAATAAAGAAATAAAGAAATAACTGGCACGGTTCAACATAAGGATTTGTCCTTTGTCTTCGTCGTTATTTCTGGTTAATACCCAGGTTTAGTAAGCTGCTTCAGACACTCACCGTGAAAGTATATTACACGTCTAGTGATTTATCGATGACGGTACGTCAGCCTTAACCCAGAGCACGGAGACTGTCTATATGAGCCTCCTCTGCCCTTATTTAATCCCACCGTCTGGTATTGGAACAGGAGTGTAATCTAGTGACTGTGTGTACCTTCACACCTTCATCAAAAGTTCCTTTTTCTTACCTGTAACAATGGAATGACCTGGACATTTATTGTTGTAGGAAACACCAGTTAACCTAAATTAATTCATCATTAACTAACTGTTAAATATAGTCAATAAATCATAAAAATTTTTTTTAATATATATATATATATATTTATTCAAGGTCACTAGCTAACTGAAATAGATGATACATGGAGCACTTTTTCTGCTTCTAGCCAACAAGTGTTATGTGTTAGCTGTGTGTTAAATATGCATCTATGCATGCTAGCATCATAGGCATACG
Source organism: Ameiurus melas (assembly GCA_012411365.1). Taxonomy (NCBI): domain Eukaryota; kingdom Metazoa; phylum Chordata; class Actinopteri; order Siluriformes; family Ictaluridae; genus Ameiurus; species Ameiurus melas. The sequence continues at coordinate 27,254,507 of CM022764.1, read as the reverse complement.
ATGCTAGCACTACGACAGTATTTACGCGCGTGCACGCAGCCTCTGCTCACACTCACATGCCGTCAAATGTGTTTTCCGTCTACACACAGCCGAACGATCATCGACGAAGCCGTCCGAAACTAACCGATGCTTATAAAACTTCAATTCTCTGAACTGTCTCGTGAACAAAAGCATGGTCTCTTCTCCAACCTGGCGGCTGGGATCTTTTTTTTTATTTAAGAACACACTTTTCTGTAATGTTCAGAAGAACTGCTCGAAGGAATCGATGAGTAATTACTGACTAGTTTAAAAAAAAATAAAAAATAAAAAGAGGACGGTAGTTTCAACAAATTTGAAAGAGCAACCAGAGGAGCGTTTATTCTTAATATCTCTTAAGTTCTTTTTTTGAGAGTTAAATACAATACGAGCGTTTTTAAGAGGAATGTGAAGATTAAATAGTAAAAAAACTCCTTACAGTCTAACGCTGTAGGACACCGAGGAGATATGGGGCTCTCCTTGGACACGCTTGCTGTGACTACAGCATCGGGAGGGCGTTTTAACTCGTTGTTTTGAGATACGCTTTTATCTCGTGTGTCCTGGGTTAAAAGGCATCCCAGGATCTCAGGAATGTGATCAAGGGAACACGATGTTCTGTTTTCCAACCTCGTCTTTCCTCATCTGCTCGGCCACATGGTCTCGATGTGTCTCAGAGACTAGGAGAAACTTCTAGTTGTTCCACTGTGGAGCCCCAAAAGTTGGCAGCATGCACTAGTCACATGATCGGTAATGTCCCCATCAGCTATGTCGAGTGGAAAAGGCCTATACAAAGTGTAAATACATACCGTTACATTTCCTATTTCATATCTTGGATGTGCAAACGGTCCAGTTTTAGACCGTAGCACTGTTGCATCTTAAATTTAAATAAGTCTGGTGAGGGAGTGACTGTTTAGAGCTGCTGTAATGTCAGTGAGAACAGGAAGTAAATCGTTTCCGAACATTAAATGCCCGCATTAAGACAACTGCGACACTTTTCTATTCGTCACCTACACAGGATGTGACACATTGTTCATCACAACCATCGTGGATTTTACAGTAATATTTGATTGGTGGTGGTGGTTTTTTTTTCAAAATTCTGGATGGTCTAGCTCATGCGTTGCGGGAACGATCAAAACACCAGGTGGTCTACTTCCTGTGACACTGATGAGGATTTGTCTATTTTCAACCAAGGGCGGAGGTTTTTTTTTGGGGGGAATTGTTGTTGGGGGGGGTGGGGTGTTTTTAAAAAAAAAAAAAAAAAAGGGGGGGGGTGGGGGACACACGACTGCAAAACTGTCCCTGAATCTATTTCAGAGATCCATTTACACATGCGTACATCCTGTAGCTGTGAACTGCCCTCTGTGGCAAATTCTTAGGTTAACCTCAGCAGAAAGAAACCACACACAACATCTCCATTATAGATTTTTTATTACGAACGATGGGCTTTCGGCCCTGACCTTGTGCGATAGACCTAGCTAGATATCAACACCTTCGGAAGACACAAGATAACCCCTCCTCCTCCTCCTCCTCCTAACAAACGGGGGAGCAAGTAAAAATCTCATTCACAGGCAAAAAAAAAACCACAACAACGTGCATTAGTTTTGGACTGACGGATCCCGGCGAGCCTGACACCGAATCGGAACGAACACGTGACATGAAGACATGAAGAGTCTTACAGAAGTGAACTTGCTTAACCCTTCGTCATTTTTGAGCCATCTCTACCACTCGGTTTTAGTGGTCCAGTTAAACCCAATTAAAGTCCAATTAAACCCAGTATTTAGTACATGTATTTATACATGACTTATGGGCTATGTTAAAATAAATAAATAAATAAATAAATAAATAACTGTGGGGTCTGTTTAAACAATTGCCCCAAGGAAATTTCCATTTCCAACAATTTTCCATAGTTTTTTTTTATTTTTCTTAGTGAGGATGTTAAAGGGTGAAATCAGATTGCAGACTGGACTTGACAAGTTGGTATGAACATGTCAGATTTTATTCAGGTGTCCAGGTATAAAAGTGCGACTACGTTGGGATTATACTATCAAAGTATGTATAATCGAGTAATATGATCAAAGACACGAGGACAAGCTGGTGTGACTCTGGTGTGCGGAGAATTCGCCGAACACACGTATAAACGTATATCTTTTTTCTTCCAAGCTCGCTCTGTCAGTTCTCAGAGAGGACTCGCCCTCTGTCCTCGTCGAGGAACATTGAGTCTGTGTCTTTTTTTTTTTTTTTTTTTTTAAAGAGTTTGATGTTTGGGATTTCTTAAAGTGTGTTATTAAAAGTTCACGAATGAAAATATAATGTTAATCCGTATAAAAACTGTGTATGCTTGCAAAAGGATGGTGAAATAACTCTGGCTAGACGTCTGGGGCGTGATTAAAAGAAAAATGGAAAAGCCCCACCTAATGAGATCGCGGTTTTGGGATTGTATGGAAACCTGAACCATGATTGTGTTGTCGGAAGATCTGCAGAGCTTCTCGGATTTTCTCTTGCTTTATCAATAAAGTCCGATTTTTCGGCATCTGAGACCGCTTGGCTTTGAGAAGTTATTTATTATTATTTTTTACCCTTGTCTGAGGAGACGTTCCACCACGGGATATGTTTGGTGCATATCACACATCTATACGCTGATGGCTACTAGCTTAACATCATACTCCAAGGCAGCTCCTTTATTAAGTAGAGTTCATAAATGATCATATTAAAACCTACAAATGTACTTATATATTCCCGTTACTTTTCTGTCGGTAAACACCAGCCATGTACCTCGGGAAAAAGCGACGGATGTTTACATATTTCCTACAAACAAACTACTAAGCAGAACTCTCCATGCTAGCACCTGGTCAAAGTGCGAAACTTTGCGATAGGTGAGATATGTTCAAGACGAGTAGCAAATTGAATTCGATGTGCGTTTACAGACTCGTCTTCTTATCTCACACGAACATAGCTATAAGTGATGATGTTCTTGCGGATTTTTACAGGCCAAGCTCGTCGTTATGAGCTAAATTCATCCATTCAGGCGAAGGAAAGGTTCTCCGTGTTTCTTTAAAGCACGTTGGATTCTTAAGCATGGTCCTTTGTTGAATTTGATCCTTGTGTGATGTAGTGCGTGGATTTGGGGAGGGAGGTTCCCCTTCTCACTTTTTAAAATGGCCACCCTGTCCTTCTCCCTTAAATCTTTCCCTAATTAAGTGAGATTTTCACTTCCGCCTTCTGTGGCAGTTCGGACTGCGGCTGCACGGAAGGCCATACAGACTTCATCTACATCCATAATGAACTATTTCACAATATCTGTCGTGACCCAGATGAGGATGGGTTCCCTTCTGAGTCTGGTTCCTCTCAAGGTTTCTTCCTTTAAACATCTTAGGGAGTTTTTCCTCGCCACCGTCGCCACTCAGTGGGCTAAATTCACACCTTTAATGTCTGTATACCGTGTTGATATTTCTGTAAAGCTGCTTTGAGACAATGTCTGTTGTAAAAAGCGCTATACAAATAAAATTGAATTGAATTGAATTGAGTTAGGACTTACTGTAGAACACTCCCACACACACACGCGCGTATACAGCCAGTGGGATATATTTTTCAGAAATCCTATATAATTCTGCAGGTTACCATGGAAACGAGTTTCCAAAAATCTTGAATATTATGATATTTTCCCATGAAGTCATGTGAAAGCTCATTCTCCACTCGGGCATTCAATGCATCATGAGAGGAAGAAGAACGTTATCATTCTGGCTCATAAAAAACAAACAAACAAACAGATGAACAAGTGAATGGAGTGAATTTGTCAAGGAATTTTCACGCCAAAAGATCATTTTGTAAATGTAATGAGATATGTCACGTAGAAAACACCCTTTAGTTTAAAATGTTTGTATACACATTTAGATATATGAGTCTTTATTTAATTCCAGATCTCCCCATGTACTGTGAATGATGGATCTTGAAGTCAAAATAGAAGGTGCAGTAATCATGGACAAACCCTCTAAGGTGTAGATGTTTCTCTTTTTGAATTCGGTTTTCTTCTCTGATTGTTGCACACACTGGACTGAACCTGGGAATGTTTCCTGCTTGTAATTCAGACCTTGAGGCCAAACACAGTGAAGGAAAATACATAAGCCAGATGGCTCATGTGGTTGGAACTCTGCTGCCTTTCAGAGCGGAGACTTGTTCTAATAAAGTCCTAATAAAGATGACACAATATCAAACTTCTACACTTACACAGCGATAAGCTAACAAAAGGAACAGCGGTGACAGAATTAGTAGGTCAGAGAAACATTTGTACTAGGAAAAATGTATTAGTAAAAATAATAAATCAAGATGAAAGTGGGTTAGAATTGAAAGGTTGAAGAAATGAATTGAAATTGAAGAATAAAGGTAATGTTTTGGAACGGCCAAGTAAATGTCCTGACCTTAATCCAGTAGAAATGTTGTGGAAGGACCTGAAGCAAGCAGTTCATGTGAGGAGACACACCAACATCCCAGAGTTGAAGCTGTTCTGTACTGAGGAACGGGATAAAACTCCTCCAAGTCGATGTGCAGGACTGATCAACAGTTAGCAGAAATGTTTACGTATGCATATCAGACATTATCAAATCCCCTTATGTTCACATTTTGGATATCACACAATTCACTTATAATTGGTCGAGCCTGGGCCGCCTTTTAAAAAAAAAAAAAAAAAAACGATATCATCGTCTGCTTGTCATTATTGAGCTGATTTCCCCAGACAGAGGACTTCCAGACTGCTCCTTATTTTCTCAGCTATCCTGGGTGAGCCCCTGTTTTAACATTCTTGAGGATTAACTTCTCTGTCTGTTCCTTTGTCTGTAGTTCTGTGTATGTGTGTGTTGGTGTGTGTTACAGGATTTACTGGCCTAAATATACCTTTTTCTGTGTTTTCTGTAAGGCTGAGTGACGGCTTCTGTTCCCTACTTTTGCGGAGTCTGATTTTGACCTGAACACACGCTGCCAGCTCTCAAATTTGCGTGCAGACTTGGCCCTCTCGATCGAGGCTTTTGCGCACTCCATCTGACACCTCTACGTTTCCGCCATCTCTCCGATACAGGCTCCAGCCAGTGTGTGTGTGGATGCCTCAACTCAGACCGACCCCCCTCTTTCTCCTGAAGGCTCATCTGGTTATAGGGCTGAGGACGACATGCCTTATACTGATACTGGTTCTCCCTTCACTCCCGAAAGTCCAGATTATGCTTCGCCTGGTCGTATACCTCATTATCAATCGTTCTCGCCCTACCGTCCCTCATCGCCTACCGATTACTCGCCCTCGAGCCCAACTTTTCAATAAACTAAACCTTTTCCTCACACCTTGTTTCCCTCGTGTTTTATTTTACATTAAATTTTACATCCAACAAAACCTTGCCTTCCATCATTCGTTATGGGGAATGTAAGATCAGCCAGCATGAGTATGGGGAGGCCAATTTGTTGTGTTTCATGGAAAAATGGCTAACATGGAACATTCCTGACTCTTTGGTTGAGATAGCTGGCTTCACACTAGTGCGAGCAGAAAAACAGAGCGGTAAGTAATAAGAAGGAGGTATAGCCATTTTTGTTTTTTTTTACTTAAAAATGGTGTCATGCTGGACACGTAACGGTGAAAGAGAGCATCTATAATCCAGATCTAGAGCTACTGGCTGTTGGGCTGAGACCATACTCTTTGCCCAGGAAATTATCTCATGCCATTGTTGTGACCACCATCTGCAGTGGCGGCATGCACTTGTGACATCATCCACACCACCACTGCGAAACTTTAGACCCAACACCCCAGTGCACTCATGATAATCAACAGGACAACCATGTCTTCCTCTCTAAAACGCTAACACAGTATGTCAAATTCAAAACAAGAGAGAATAAAATCTTGGACCTGCTGTATGCCAAAGTGAATGGGGACATACAGTTCCACTGCCCTCCCCCATCTGGGAAGATCAGACCACAACCTGATCTAGGTCTGTAAAGGTGTGGTCCAGTGAGGCCTAAAAGGCCCTGCAGGACTGTTTCACAGACTGGGAAGCTTTTCCTAGAGGACCACCCGTAGGACATTGAGGGATTCTCCCATTGTATTACAGATTACATATGTTTCTGTGAGGACCCACAAAGAAGGTCCGGCTGTTTTTCAAATAACAAGCCATGGATCAACAAAGACATTAAAGTCCTCCTAAACAGAAAAAAGAGAGCATTCATGGCAGGAGACAATGAAGAGTTCAGGTTGGTCCAAAAGGAGACTGAGGAGGTAGTTGAGGAAAGCCAAAAACAGCTACCAGGAGAGACTAGAGAGCAAACTGAAAATAAATAGAGCTAAAGAGGTGTGGGAGGAGATGAACTGGGCTTAAAAAATCTAGTGAAGTGGAGCCTGGAATGTGCAAATGAGCTAAACCAGGTTTTTCAACAAGAGCTCAAAAGGACAATCTTACACTCCTGATACTGAGGACAATACAGAAAACATTGCAGCCACAGGCATCTCAACTCACCTCTCCTTCTCTCCCTCCACCACCTCATTCATAACATCTAGCCAGGTAAGGTGGAAGCTATCCACGCTCTGTTCAACAGATCTATGGGTCCAGACAACATTAACCCCAAGCTGCTCAAAGTGTGTGCCACACAGCTTGCAGTTGTGTTTCAACACCTTTTAAATCTTTCCCCAAGACTGAAAAAGGTGCCCCAATTGTTGAAGATCTCATGCATTGTTCCGGTGCCCCAGATAGGTTGTCCCAGTACCTTAAAAGACTACAGACCTGTGGTGCTGACCTCACATGTCATGAAGACCTTTGAGAGACTGGTCCTGCAGCACATGAAGCTGATTGTAAGTGACTCCCTCGATCTGCTACAGTTCGCGTACCAGGCCAAAATCAGTGTGGACGACGCCATCATCTATCTGCTGCATAGGGCCTATTCACACCTGCAGAGGCTTGGAAGCAGAGTGAGAGTCATGTTTTTCAACTTTTCCAGTGCATTTAACACCATTCAACCCCCCTAGCTTGCAGCAAAGCTCTCCGCCATGCAGGTAGACCATGACATGGTGGCCTGGATCACTGACTATCTCACCAGCAGACCACAGTACGTCCAACTGCAGGGCAGTCTATCAGATGTGGTGATGTACAACACTGGTGCACCTCAAGGATCTGTATTTTCACCATTTCTCTTGACCATCTACACCTCTGACTTTAGCTTCAACTCTGGAACATGCCACCTCCAGGAGTTCTCTGATGACTTCTCCATCGTGGGCTGCATCATTGAGGATCAGGAGGAGGAGTACAGAGGTGTGGTGGAGCTTCGTCAGATTGTTTGAGGTTAACTACCTTCAGCTCAACATCGGCAAGACCAAAGAGCTGGTAGTGGACTTCCACTGGAACAGAAAGCCCCCAACACCTATTTGGGGGAGAAAATAGAGATGGTGAACATTACCAACAAACTGGACTTTTTCTAAGTCTTTTGATGTGAGCAGCAAGCTACTGCAGATGTTCTGTTGTAGCCAGTACCCTGTTCTTTGCTGCGACATACTGGGGAGGTGGAATTAAGGCTGGGAAGGCTGACAGACTCAACTGCTGAAGAAGGCCAGTTCTGGTGTTGGTCAAAAATCTGGAGACAGTGGTGGAGAAGAGAACGAGAGAAAAACAGGTCCACTCTGGGGAAACCCCTCTCATCCACTAGGTTAAGCAGTGGCAGATGGAGAGCACCTTCAGCCACAGGCTTATCCCTCCAGGTGCAAGACGGAATGCTTCAGATGTTACTTTGTGCCGACAGCCATCAGACTGTACAGCACTTAATCCTTCACTTTACTACACTACACATATGTTGTACTATATTGTTGTACAACCCCAATTTCAATAAATAAATTAAAACTGAGTAAATTTGCCATTTTAAGAAAAAAATAAGCTAATTTTGAATTTGATAGCCACAACACGTCTCAAAAAAGTTTAGGACGGGGCAACAAAATGCTGGAAAAGTCTTTCAGAAGTAAAGATGGGCAGAGATTGACCGATCTGCGCAAAACTGCGTCTACTATTTGTGGAACAATTTCAGAATAATGTTCCTCAACGTAAAATTGCAAAGAGTATGAATATCTCATTATCTACAGTACATAATATCATCAAAAGATTCTGAGAATCTGGAGAAATCTCTGTGCGCAAGGGACAAGGGTGAAAATCAATACTGCATGGCCATGATCTTCGGGCCCTCAGGCGGTACTGCATTAAAAACAGGCATGAATCTGTGATGGAAATCACTGCATGGGCTCAGAAACACCTCTAGAACTCATTGTCTGTGAACACAGTTCACCATGCCATCCACAAATGCTGGTTAAAGCTCTATCATGCAAAGAAGAAGCCATACGTGAAGATGCTCCAGAAATGTTACTGTCGTCTCTGGGTCAAAGCTCATTTAAAATGGACCGAGGCAAACTGAAAAACTATTCTGTGGCCAGCCGAATCCAAATTTGACATTCTTTTTGGAAACCATGGACGTTGTTTCTGTTTTTATTTACATTTATTTACATTTTACTCAGCGTCCCGACTTTTTTGGAATTGGGGTTGTAATATGGGTACCATATTATACTATTTATATTGTTTACATATCACTATTCATAGTTATTCTTCCATGATTACTGGTTACACTGTATAGCTACTATAGGTATGTTGTAATGTGCATACTGTACATATGCTAGATTTATATGGGCTATATATATATAGTATAGCTAAACTATATTATTTTTTTTTTTTTTTTTTTTTTTTTTTTTTTTTTTTTTTTTTTTTTTTTTTTTTTTTTTTTTTTTTTTTTTTTTTTTTTTTTTTTTTTTTTTTTTTTTTTTTTTTTTTTTTTTTTTTTTATATATATATATATATATATATATATATATATATATATATATATATATATATATATATATATATATATATATAAAATATTTTAGATATTAGATATCCCTGTATTTTTCTCCTGACTATCTCTATTTTCTTCACCGGTCTTGCTGCTGCTGTAACACCCAAATTTCTCTGTCTGGACATTAATAAAGTTTTATCTTACCTTAAATGACCAAGTATAATATTTTTGTCTCATTTGTTTAATTGGGTTCTCTTTATCTACATTAGGCCTTTCTGCTGTTTTAGATCATATTGATGCAGAAACAGAGACAATTCTAAAGGGTTCCCAAACTTTCACGCACCACTGTAACCTTTATAAAAATGAAAAAATACAAATCGACCGAGGGAGGAACCATAGAGGCATGCTCTAACCAAAAAGGTTATCAACAGCATTGCCATCACCGCTGTGTCTAGCGTTTGGTTATTTATTTATTAAAAATTCTAAATGTAATACTACATTATTTTTAGTATTTATTTTTGTCTCTTTTCAGTTAGTTAAAGGCTTGCTTTTTTTTTTCTTTCTATTTTTTAAAATCAATGTATTCTCAGCCTAACAAATTACCAAATGCCTCCCCTCCATCCGGTTTATATATCATTTCATGTTACCAACAAATGTCTGTTCAGTTTTTTATGTCCCTTTTGCACATATACACTTCCTGCAAGCCTGTGGTTTCCTGTCAGCAATCTGCTACCACAAACTGTTGCTTAGTTATATTTCATTATGATTCAAGAGGTTCTAAACCCAGAACGACCACAAAAACATGTTCCATCCATCTCACCGACTCGGTGTAGAACGGATCCAACACTAGAGTCTAAAACAAACACAAGATGTGTTTAAATTGGTTCATGCGATTTAGCTTTGAGTTGTAGTAGCAAGATTATTGCCTGGTATACAAACAGTAGGCTTGATTTATCGAGCTGGATACACACAGATTTATGTGTGAATCCTTATAGCAAGTGCTTCCATAAGAAATTTGGTATTCATGAAAATCCGGTATATTTGTCAAAAACGTCCGTCTCCTACTCCTGCTTCTGAGTGTGGGTAAATGTACACATAAGAAGACTAACTAATGTAAACCTCACCTTGACTGACTTTCATGAATTACTGCACGTTTATATCTGGAATACATCGTGAAGCTCAAACTGCTTTTATTACGTTTAATAGCATTTAGCAGATCCAGAGCGACTTACAGAAGCACCTGGAGTCTCTATCAAAAACACATCCTCTAGTTCACTAGATCAGGAACTAAGAGTAATATCAAGAACATTTTGCGGAAAACAGTTGCTTCATATTATTGGCATGAAATAAAGAATATAAATAATAAAGAAAGCGAGCCAACTCAAACCCATAAATTAAGACAAATTAAACGACTCGTTCAGTTATGGCAAAATTTCAAAATGGTGGCCTATAAACAACGGACTATTAGGAATTATTAAATATTCTTTATTGGGATAGCAGTGAGTCAAAATCATTTTCAATAATTTACATGTGATTCGCATTCATCACCAAACACACACAAGAACAAAGAAAATCCAGCAGAAGTGTACAGAAACATTTACATTCAACTTTACTCAAAGATTGATAAATGAAGTCCAATGAATCCACTTAACATTCGGTTTATTCTTCCACTCAGGTTATCATCAGCAGTGGTGTGCTTCAACTTTTTGCTCTCTTCAGTGACATCACAGCCATCATCTTCTTCAGCTTCTTTGTGCTTTAGGACCATTGAATTGATTGCTTACAGAAAGTACCCATGATTCTTTCTTCCAGAGCCATTTTCAGTACCTGTGTTTTTGACTTCAGTAGATCCTCCATGTGCTTTTGGCTTTTCTTGTATGAAGTGGAGTTCTTTTGTGGATGTATGAATGTGGTGCTCCACTGACTGTAGACCTTTTGTTTAGCTGAAGGCTCATCTGTGTAGCCCTTTCCAATGTTCAGGCTGGGAGAAATTGAGAGGTAAACAGGAATTGAGGGTGACTGTCCTTCATCGTGGCAGGTTGAGTTGCTTCTGTTGGACCCATACAATTCTAATCTCACTTTCTTTGTTTCTTTGCTTTGTCCATCATGTCCTTTTCCCTTGATGATTGGTCTCTTTTGCTTATGGGGTACTGCCTTCTTGCATTTGGATGTCCCACTGAAGTTTGGCAGTTGAGAAGGAGTACCTAGTTTAGTTTTGGGGGAAAGCTTCTTCGTGATAGGAAAGTTACCACTTTCTTTGCTTTCATCCCTGCACTGGCCATCATCTCTAGATGTAGACCCGTGTTCACTTGGATGTTTTTTATGGGTGTTAGAATTTTTAATTACAATATCAGGGCTGAATAGGATGTCATCTGCATCAGGAACTGCATCAGTCTTGGGGGATTTTACATTTTTCTGAGACAAATTCCTTGATGGAGAAACCATTCCTGTTGGTATTTTGGTCCCTGATGGAGAGTCTTCATCTTCATTGTCCATGTGTTCTGGCTTTTTGTCTAGCTGTCCTAGCTCTGCAACTAGGTTGGTGATACTACTGTTCTTGGTGCCTGCTATTCCAGGTTTTGCTTCTTGAGCAGGTGGTGGACTAGAACTTTTTGTCTGAGAATTAGGATCTCTCCTCACATCAAATCCATCAGATCTTTTGCTGGATATGACAGACTTGATTTTGCTGCTACTCTCTATGTACACGGGTGCACTTGGGTATTCAATCGTTTTTCCAGACTGTGGGCTATGCCTTTGTCTCTGGTAGTCTGTATTAAGTTCCCCTTCCTTCAGGGTAAGCAGAGTCTCATCTTGGTCAATATCAAGTAATGGTGTCTCATTCCAGCAACTTTGGCAGAAGAAGTCACTGCCACTGACTAAGCCAGTCACATGAGGACAAGTGAATTTGAAATCATTGAGTGGCTTCACTTTACTCGAGTCAGAGTGGTTTTTGACACAAAGTCTGACCAAATCCTTCCTTTCCTCCTGGCATGTCCCATTAGACTCTCTCTTTTGATTACATTCAGAAAACTCACTGAAGATTTTTCTAGCATCCTCAGATGAGAGAAGTATGATTTCAGGCAAGTCATTGGTGGAATCTGAATCATCAGAAGCATCTGTCTCCTCAAATGCATCACTATTATTTGTTACACATTTATCAGAACTGCTTGTAAGTGATGACTCAGTGAACACTCGCTTGTTCTCTTTTACCATATCTACTTCATCATGTAGTTGCATCCGAGAGAGTTTATTGGGGGTTCTACTTATAAGACCTTTCTCAAGGATCATCATGTCTGTCTTGCAACCATTTGTTGCAAATATCGCTGCAGAATGTTCAGGATCTGAGTGACCAATGTATTCAGGAATGTTATCTGTTGTGGTCTTGGGTATGTTTTTATGAGCATGCACACCCAGATCTTCAGAGTTATCTGTATTGATCTGGACTAGACTGTCTACCATATTCACAACACTTTCAGATACTGACTGTGAAACTTTCTTGCACCATGTGAGGTTATATTCTGAAATGGGTTCTGCAAGAACTTTTTCCACATCAGCTGGATGTCCATCCACATTCAACCAGGAGGATCTAAAATCCTCAGATGGTAAGGTGGTTTCATTTATCAGGATTTGGGAACAATTTCCCAGCATTTTTAAGTGTTTAGGTAACAGGTACTGAAGAACCACAGCATGCATTTCTTTTATGCAACATTCAGATGAGGTTTTGAAAAGCCCTTCTAATGATGCTATTTTGTCCAAGTTTTGCTTCTTCCCATCATAATAGAGATCTAGGATGCACTTCAAAACATCTGTTGGCGAATTGGCGCTCAATGCTGGAATGACGTCTAAAGATTTCACTAAATCCTCCAATTCCTTCAAAGTATAATTAACCACAGGAACTGTGGACATATCAAATGGGTCTTCTACATCATTTTGTTCTACTGAACTTTCTGATGTCGAGTCAACAACTTGGACAGTATCTTGACATTTGTTTGAGATTTGGGTTGTAGCTACAGAGCCATTTTTGCACTGAGATGTATCACAGCTTTGCGAGCCAGATGTTGGATCGTTTTCAGATGTAGGCGTTTCAGACACGTTAACTGAGGTGTCAGTTGCTGATCCTAGTCTTGGTGAAGAACTTGGTGAACAAGGTACATGAGGCAGATCCTCAGTGAGCTTAAAGGTCACATTTGGTACAATTGTCTCCTTCTCCATGTTTTCACACTCCTTAAAAAGATTCTTGACAGTATTGGTGTTCAAGGGGAGGCTGTCATGAGTGCCTGTGGTAACATTCTGCTGTACATGACTGGAAGCCTGATGAGAAATAGGTGGAACCACAGCTACTGCCTTGTTGAGCTGTCGAACCAATCTGGGCGGTGATATTACCAGCTTTATGGAATCAACTAGATCTATAGAGGACTGCACCTCTTCATTTCTCTTTTTCCAATTTGCCATCTCATTCTGACTTAACTTTTGTGGTTCTGCCAGATGACTACCAGATCCAATTCCATTCCCCCTTGAAATACCTGTTTCTTTACAAGGTTCCTGGTACTCCTTGCCTTCCCTTGCCCTGCCTTGAGTGTAGTTTTCTGCAGTGATAATGTATCCAGCTGTATTGTCATGTGTAAACTGCTGGGATCCACATTTGCTCTTAGCAAACTGTGACCCAAAACAGTTACTGAATGAAGTCAGACCAGTTAACTTCTTGTTGTCCTCTTGTTGTAACAGATGGAATAGAAAACTATGAGAGTAGTTAGTAGATCTTGAACCTGTCGTGGGAGACAACGTTTGACTGGTTGAAGTGCTAAAAGAGGTTATGTCCTGGGAGTTTGTAGTCAGCCTACTCACTGTGTTGTTTGATTGTAGGACTTGTGGCTGTGTACTGTGCTGAATAGCAGAAAATGTTGCAAAGTTTGTCTGTCTGTGATGGCCAGAAATAGGTGTGGTCTGGGACTGAACTTTGTCTTGAGTTAAACTGGGGGGAACTTGGTTTAGCCTCCGGTTAGACTTGTTCTGATTGGCAGAATTCAACCTGGCTCTATATGGCAGGGGTGGATTTGGTCTAGAACTATGATTTAACTCGATATACCCAACATTTTTTCCACGTGATGGAGGTTGGCATAATGCATTTTGAACCTGGTTCTGACTCATGTGACCGCTGGAAGTTCTAATCTGTGAAGGCAGCAATGAATCCACTGGTATATGAGATGCAGCAGGAAAGTGTGCAACAGAGCTAGGTGTCTCACTGTGTTGACCTACTACACTCATCTGTCCTTGATTCATGTTAAATGTTTGTGCTGCATGACTAATCCAAGCTGTTAAAGCTGCCTGCTGCGACTGAGCTGCAGTTTCTACTCCATGGTGTTGTCTATATAAGGGGTGTTGCCAAGGTGGAATTGAACCATTCCTACAATAACTATTATCAAATACACCATTTGCATTGCTAGGAACAGACAGAACGGAGAAGGGAGGAGCAATAACAGTACAATTGGTATTTTGTACGGAGTGCGGATCCATATACTTCCTCTGAATAGTGGTATTTATGACCTGAGGATCATGGTTGAAGTTTACAGCAAGAGTTCCTACTTGTTTAGATTGCAAAGATGCATGGTGTACAATATTTGGCGCAGGATGTCTGCCAGAAGCTGGAGATATGTAAGGGAACTGACTCTGGGATCCACTGCTCCACATCTGTGGAGACTGATTTGATTGCAAATTAGCTGAACTTGATACATCCTGGGTGAAAGCGTGGGGATTGCTTAATCTGAGAGAATGCTGATCAAAGCTTTTTTGCTGCAAGCCGTAATATCCTGTCTGCAGTGTTGGGCCAAACTGCATGCTAGAGAGAGTCTCGTGTGGACAAGGCAGACTGTTCTGTCTGACAGGTGGAGTCCATGTGCTCGTTTGCATTTTAACAGATGATCTTGTTCTTTTCTGTTCCTTTGATGATGAGGTAGACACTGACTTGTCTGAAAGAACAAGAAATAAATATATTGACCAAATAGAACATATTGACAAAATACATAATAATAAATACTTTTATTACTTATATACAAAGCAAATAATTCAAGCAATATACTTGAATTACAAAACCATTTCATATAAAGAAAGAGAGTATACCCATGAAATAAATTCAATGAATGCCAGTTTTTTTATGCCCATGTCACTTTTCAAGGTTAATTCGGAAGCAATTGCAGATTTTCAAACAGTTTAATAAACAAACAAACAACAAAACAAATACACTAAGACAACTTGGCAAAATACTGTGGCAAAAACTAAACATGGAAGCATGGACAAAAGCATAGAAGACAATTACATGAGACAACGAAGCAGTACAAACAGATGGTATATATAGGAGTGCTTGTTAACAGAAGCGTGATTCAGGTGCAGGTGGTCATGTGACATATTGTAGTACAATGAAGTGGCTGATGGGAACCGAAGTCCAGAGTTACCTCCTTGATATATGACAGAACCCCCCCCCAACCCCCAAGGGTGCTTCTCCAGGAGTGCCCAAAAATGCACTCCCTCCATCTGGAGGTCCTGGCCCCTTGGGCAAAATCTCCCCAACAGAACTAGTAAACAGAACGGCTTCCTCAGTGGTGCAAGAAAGCAACGCATCGTCCTCAGCGGAACAGGTAAGCAGAGCGATGTTCTCAGTGGAAGAGGTAAGCAGAGCGACTATAAAGAATTCACAACATTAAAGTCTATAAATAAAGTTATATGTAATAAAGTGGAACGACATGGTAAAAAAGTATTGGACACGCTAAGAAAAAGAAGTTCTCCAAGGCAAGGTAAGTCAATGAATTTAATTCTGAGGTCAGTATCAACGAAAATTTTGATCACTGAACCTTCCTTCTTTGGCCATCTTTGTAGCCTGCTGAATACTTTCTTTTATTGGTTATTAAACGCTGATCACTGCCGAAGATGGAACTAACTTAATTCTCATATCATCAAAGGTTGTACAAGCACACACAAATTTTAAAACTGTCCCACACAGTTTTACATACCATACATACCATCAGGCCAATGCCAATTCCTCCAGGGCTAATTTCACTGCCATGAGTTCTCTTTTTCCCAGATCATAGTTATGTTCTGCCGGTGACAACTTCCGGGAAAAGAAGGCCACAGGGTGAAGCTTGGGCTTATCTCCAACCTACTGAGAGAGGATAGCTCCTACACCTGTCTCAGATGCATCAACCTCTACAACGAAGGGCTTGGACGGGCCTGGGTCCTTAATGATTGGGGCTGTGGTGAAGGCTTCCTTGAGTTTAGTAGTGCTGTTTGGGCGGTTGTATTCCAGGACAGTCGTTTTGGCTTGCCCATCAGCAGGGACTTTAAAGGGTGTGCGATGGATTTGAAACCCCTGATAAAACGTCGGTAGAAGTTGGTAAAGCCTAGAAATCATTTTAACTTCTTGACTGTTCATAGAGTGGGCCACTCGACAACCGCTTGTACCTTACTATGGTCCATGGTGAGCCCCTCAGGGCTGATGATGTAGCCCAGGAACGAGATAGTGTGCTGGTGGAATTCGCACTTCTCTGCTTTTATGTACAGCTGGTACTTAAGGTGTCTTTGCAGGAGTTTGTAGGTCAAATTTTACCTACTTTCTTATTACCAATATAACAATTTAGAAAATATTGAATGTACTTACAATAGCTTTCATCAGCTGAGATACTCAAAGTCTAAATCACCACACGGAACCAGTGAGTGAGAAAAGATGAAGGTCCAGTTTATTGATTCCAGTTACCTGAGATCCAAACAGTTTGGGACGTCTCAAAAAGTGATCTAACATGCCTGGAGCGGGGCTCCCCTTTTATACAATTCTTCTATGAGCCACCGCCCCTTCTTCTTATCTCGTACACCATTATGTCAGAAATTCCTTTTTTCCCAGGCCCCTTATGTTTGTGTTCATGCCTTAATTAGCAACCAATATGTTTTCCATTGTATACATTTCAACAACCAGTATGTTTCAATAGTCATTGTTTTCAGTTTCCTATATGTACATGTTTTATCTTCTTTCCCACACCATTATGTTTTCGTTTTACTCATTTTCCCACATCCTTATGATTCTCCTGGGTCTATGTGGTTTTTTAAAAACCAGCAGTACTTCCCAATCATATCTCATTCGGTTCTTTCCTCTGAGCGGAGTGGAGTGTTTGTTATTCTTGGTTCTTTCCATCAAGGGAATTTTCACTTATGGCCTATTCTTCTCACGATCCTTATCTGGTTAATTATAGCTTTTCCCTTGTGGCTTACGCTACCCTATTGTGTGTATTTGTACAGCGCACCGTTCTAGGCTTGGATTTCTGTTTTCTGTTATGGAGGGGTTAGAGGGCCTAGATTTGGAGTCTAGATGTCACATCTTTTTGCTGACTTGGCCCTCCTTGTGGACGTCCTCCGCGTACCTTCCTCTACCTCCACCTTTCCACCCCCTCTTCGTTATCGCCTCAGCCCTGCTGTCACTCTGGTGGATTCTTCTACCCAAACAGAGCCTCTGTCATTCACTCCTTCTACTCATACTACTGATGGCTATTTGGCAGATGATGACATGGAGCCATTCCAATGTGATTCTGGCCCTCACACTTCCTACAACCCTACCAGCCCTGAATATTCTGATGATTCGTCTGGCCCTGGGCATACCCCGTACCGCTACTCATTCTCTCCTCCTTACACTGCTCCCTCTCCTTCTTATTCTCCCACTAGTCCCTCTTCACCTCAATACATTGTTGTTTCTCTGAGTTTGGCTGTGCGGTGTCTTTTCTTGGTATTATGAATTGTCATGCATCTGTTTTATTTTTTTTTTTTTTTTTTTTTTTTTTTTTTTTTTTTTAGTATTCGTATTATTCTTAATTTCATCCAACATAAATTGACAGATTGTTTTTTAGAGGGAAAATAAAAAATAAAAAATATAATTAAATAAAATATATATGTAAGAATGGAGTATGTATTTATTATATAATATATAATAAAATAAGAAAAAAAAAAAAAAAAGAAAAAAAAAAGAAAAAAAAGAAAAAATTTAGAGAGAAAAGTGGAAATTAAAAATGTTTTTTAGTGTTTTTTTTTTTTTTTTACCCAATTTTTTTTTGTTTTATTTAAGGTTGTGTTTGTGGTTTGTTTTTTTTGTTTTTTGTTTTTTTGTTTTTGGGGGGGGGTTGGGGGGGGGGGGGGTAGAAGAAGAAAAAAAAAAAAAAAAAAATTGATTGAAATAAAAAAACAAAAAAAAAAAAAAAATTAAAACCAAAAAACAAAAAAAAAAAAAAGAAGAAAAGGGTGTAGGGAGGTGGTGGTTTTTTTTTTGTGTGTTTTTTTTTTTTTATTTTTTTTTGTTTGTTTTTGTTTTTTTTGTTTTAAAAAAAAAAAAAAAACTGGAGGGGAAAGGGGGTGGGAAACTTGGTAGAAAATTGTAATGGGGGTGTGGGGGGGGGTGGGGGGGTTTTTTTTTTTTTCTAAAAAGGAAAAAAAAAGAGATAGAAAATTCAAAAAAAAAAAGCCAAAAAAAAAAAAAATAAAAAAAAAAAAAAAAGTTTATATATATAAAAATTTAATATTATTATAAAAAAAAAAAAAAAAAGCAAAAAGAAGAAAAAAAAATTATTTAAAATAGTAGTTTTGTTGGACAGAGACCTAGCATTTATTAGTGCAAATTTGATAGCACGCTCCAAAATCCATGGTCGATCTGACATGGGATTAGAGAGTGAATGTGTCGATAGATACTTCAGTGATCTGAGGTTACAGAACTCCATTTCCAGTGCTTGTGAACTAGTGCAAAAGTAGTGAAAAAGAGACCTAAAAGACAGTATAAGATCATCTGCAGATGTGTGAGGAGAAATGACAGTACAACGTGTGCCTCTGTGAACAGAGCAAGGGCGATGAGCAATCCCCAACATGACACAACTTTTATAAATATTTGCTGGTAAAGGTGATACCAAGTTCAAATGTAGAAACTCTGCTGACGAGTAGCGAAAAGCCATTGTAGAAACAATATTCTGAGGAACAATAACACAGCTATGTCTGAACAGCCATGCACAGTAAAAGAGCTGTAAAAGCCAACAAACATGGAAAAAACACTCCGCCATAAACAGTGCCTCTTTCCTCCTTGTCTACAAGACCGTGATTAGACAATGCATTAGCCTGAACACCCAGAAAATTATTTGGGTATGAAAAGAGCAGACTGGAAAAGAATGCCGCAGACATTTTCGTACATTCTGAAAACCCAGGAAATAGAAGCAGGTAATAGACCAGAGAGAACGTCAAGAGAACGCTTGTATCTATTCCTGTACTTCCACTTTCCACTTCCCCATGCCAGAGCCATTCAGTGGAAAATAACTCCATGTAGGATAATAACTGAGAACATCCAGACAGGCTGGAGAACTGGGGAGATAACTAAAATTTGCAACACACAAAGAAGCATTAGAGTTTCTCATGCACAGGGGAGTGGACTGAGACTATAAGAGCAGGAGACAGAGAGATAAGGGTGCTCTTTCCATTCTGTACTTTGTTGCTGATTGTACTTGAGCCCAAAAGCTTTTGTTATTAAAAGAATTCTTTTAGAAACGTGCACAATTCAGTCCAGCATTCAACACAGTCATTCCTCAGAATCTCGCTGGAAAGCTGAACAAACTGGGCTTCAACACCTCCCTCTGCAACTGGATCCTGGACTTCTTGACAGGGAGACTTCAGTCAGTCTGGATCTGGAACAGCATGTCCAGAACACCACACTGAGCACGGGGCCACCCAGCGCTGTGTGCTCAGTCCACTGCTGTTCACTCTGCTCACTCATAATTGTACACCAATGCACAACGGTTTATTGCTTTGGAACTACTATCCATCCATCTTCTACCGCTAATCCTTCTTCAGGGTCACAGGGAACCTGGAGTCTATCCCAGGGAGCACGGTGTACAAGGTACACCCTGGACAGGGTGCCAGTCCATCGCAGGGCACAATCACATACACACTCATTCATACACTTTGGACAATTTAGACACGCCAATAAGCCTACCATGCATGGGGTATCTATGGGGGAGGAAACCGGAGTACCCGGAGGAAACCCCCGCAGCATGGGGAGAACATGCACACTCCGCTCACACATGGCCCCGGCTTTGGAACTACTAAGATTTTAAAAAGCACTATTTAAGTGCAGACCATTTACCAATCATATCATCAACTTCTCTGGGTCTCAGCATACAGAGAGGAGGTGCAGCGGCTAACGGACTGGTGCAGAGCTAACAATTGCTGAATGTGGACAAAACAAAAGAGGTGACTGTTGACGTCATGAGAGAACAAACTGATCGCTCTCTGCTGAACACTGACAAGCTAGTCAAGAGCATCAAATTCGTTGGTGTCAACACCAGCTCTATAGCCAATAAGGCCAGCGGCCGTTCAACAAAACCTGAGAAAACCCCTCATCCTCACCACATTCTACACACGGCTCTATCAAGAACATCCTGAGCAGCTGCATCACTGTCTGCTTTAGAAATTGAACCGTTTCAGATTGCAAGACCCTGAAGCAGATAGAGAGAACAGCTGAGAAGATCACTGTGGTCACTCTTCCCTCAATTACAGACATTTACACCACATGCTGCATCCACTAAGCCACCAGCATTGTGGATGACCACACACACCCCTCACACACACTCTTTACCCTCCTGACATCTGGCAAAAGGTATTGAAGCATTCGGGCTCTCACAGCCAGCCTGTGTAACAAGATCCCCAATACCCACTGGACCCACTAGACTGGACTGACACCAAGTAAGACACACACACACACACACACACACACACACACACACACACACACACACACACACACACACACACACACACACTCGTACTCATCTGAGCACCATTCTGCTATGTCTCCAATTTTTGCACATTTCTTTCTGAAGTTGTTGCCACAACAGTGTGAACAAAATACCACACTGACCACCAACGTTTTTGCTGCTAATGTTGTATCTTATGTTTACATCTACAACATTTATTTTAATATTTTAAATATCTTTATTCCAGACTAGAACTGTGTACTGATTGGTGATGCGATGTCTTTTACTGTGCTTATTGTTTTGTTATAGTAATTATTATACTGTCTTGCGCTGTGCACTTCATATAGTCCTGCGTAAGTCTGTGTACTTTCAGTTCTGTGAAAGTGAGGCGAGCTGACTGACAAGACGACGGAGCAAGATTTGGTTTAATATAAGCGAGTTTGTCGTTGGACTGTTTGTTGTTGATGTGTTTTTCATTACGGCCAAGTTTCCATGACCACCGTCTTAAACTTCCCAAATAAACAGAAGCAACTCGCTGCTTCACCTGACTTCTAAACATGATGGGAAATCAATTATTTTGTACTTAGAACTACGTATTAAAATGATATTTTGATTGAGAATGAAATATATATGGGTGTTAACTTGTCGTAGAAACAAAATATCAACCGTAAGCTTTCATCAAAGAGTCTTTAATATAATGAAATATATGCAGTCAATGTATCTCTGTGTGGAAAACTGTTCTCAAGCCCACTCATCACAAATATAAACCAAAGGGTTTATACGATACCAAAAACAGACCGGAAAATAGAACTTTAAATGTCACTCATGTGGAGTTCGAGTGAAGCAAGACAGAAAACATGAGGGTATGCAGGTCTCTCTTCCTCTTACCATACACACTTGCATCACCACGGAGGAAATTGCACATCACACACAGACCTCTGAATGATATCTATAACGAGAGCAAAACCTCAAACACCAATAGTTTTACTTAAAAAAAAAAAGAAGAGATAAAATAACAGTACAGTGAACAGACCTGAAAGTTCCATGTGAACACAGATTCTCTAATCTGATTGGTCAGAAGGTGTGAATTATTTTTGTATAACGGTCTGGCTGAGACAGTAGTTCCGGCTGTACCATGAAATGGTTTCCGGTCTCACGATGAACCACGATAAAATTGGTAATACTGACATTTCAACATTACACTTCTTTGCGGTTTCTCAGTAACGTGACACGTTGCGTTTGATTCACTTCAAGACAGAAAAAAAAAAAAGAATCCGGTGAGGGAACGACGGTTTGTAGCTGCAACATAAACGTGAGAACAGGAGAACATGAACTAACTTGTTTCACAGATGTTAGAGAACATTGAATGTAAACATAAATTGATAAAATAAAAAAAAAGCATGACGTTGTAGAAAATCTCTCCAAGTCAAAAACGTCCAGAGACAAGGGATTATAAACTCAGCAAAAAAAAAAAAAAAGCTGAGACATGAACTGAAGAAGATTCAGACGTTTGAGGAACCGAAATGGAGTGATGAATCCCTGAATGAAGTGGAGGTCGATATCAGAAGGAACAGTCAGTATCTGGTGTCTCCTCCAGCTGCTTTAAGTACTACAGTGCATCTCATGCTCCAAATCGGTCAGTTCTTGCTGTGAGATGTTCCTCCACTCTTCCACCAAGACATCTGCAAGTTCTCCATCACGTCTGCGAGGACGATCAGCTGTCCTTCCTGTCTCCCTGTAGCACCGTCTCAGGATTCGTACATTACAGACATTACATTTTATTTCTCTGAACACATCTGCAGTCCTCATGCCTCCGTGCAGCAGGTCTATGGCATGTTCACGCAGGTGAGCAGGAACCCTAGGTGTCTTTCTTCTGGTGTCTTTCACAGTCGATAGAGAGGTCTCTTTAGTGTCCTCGGTTATTGTAACCGTGACCGTAATCACCTCCCGCCTGTAAACTCTACGTGTCTTAAGGACTGTTCCACAGCTGCATGTGCAAGAATTGTTTACGATTCATGAGCACTGAAAAACATTCTTTAAACGCTTTCCAATAAAGATCTGTAACGCTTATTTGGATTTGACAAAATTATCTTTCAAATACAGTTTAGATGACAAAAGATCAAACTTTACACAAATCTATTGTAGAGTAGTATATGTCGTACCCAGTTATTGTTACTATATAATGATGAGAAATGTTTTCATGCTGCAGTTTCGTTTCAGTGCTGAGGTGGAGTGCGTGATACAGGACTTTCACAAGCGGTGATCAGTCAACCTGCACATCTGTGTCAACCACATTTACATCTGCACATCTGTGTGTTTCCACATTTACATCTGCACATCTGTGTCAACCACATTTACATCTGCACATCTGTGTGTCAACCACATTTACATCTGCACATCTGTGTGTTTCCACATTTACATCTGCACATCTGTGTGTCAACCACATTTACATCTGCACATCTGTGTGTTTCCACATTTACATCTGCACATCTGTGTGTCAACCACATTTACATCTGCACATCTGTGTGTCAACCACATTTACATCTGCACATCTGTGTGTTTCCACATTTACATCTGCACATCTGTGTGTTTCCACATTTACATCTGCACATCTGTGTGTTTCAACATTTACTCTACACATCTGTGTGTTTCCACATTTACATCTGCACATCTGTGTCAACCACATTTACATCTGCACATCTGTGTGTTTCCACATTTACATCTACACATCTGTGTGTTTCCACATTTACATCTGCACATCTGTGTGTTTCCACATTTACATCTGCACATCTGTGTGTTTCCACATTTACATCTGCACACATCTGTGTTTTCCCATACTTACATCTGCACATCTGTGTGTCAACCACATTTACATCTGCACATCTGTGTGTTTCCACATTTACATCTACACATCTGTGTGTTTTCCACATTTACATCTGCACATCTGTGTGTTTCCACATTTACATCTGCACATCTGTGTGTTTCCACATTTACATCTGCACATCTGTGTGTCAACCACATTTACATCTGCACATCTGTGTGTTTCCACATTTACATCTACACATCTGTGTGTTTCCACATTTACATCTGCACATCTGTGTGTTTCCACATTTACATCTGCACATCTGTGTGTTTCCACATTTACATCTACACATCTGTGTGTCAACCCACATTTACATCTGCACATCTGTGTGTTTCCACATTTACATCTGCACATCTGTGTGTTTCCACATTTACATCTGCACATCTGTGTGTTTCCACATTTACATCTGCACATCTGTGTGTTTCCACATTTACATCTACACATCTGTGTGTTTCCACATTTACATCTGCACATCTGTGTGTTTCCACATTTACATCTGCACATCTGTGTGTTTCCACATTTACATCTACACATCTGTGTGTTTCCACATTTACATCTGCACATGTGCAGAGTGCCGTGCAGCACGCGGGGCTCGCGCAGTCGCGTTTAAATAAATAAATAAATAAATACATAAAGAAATGAATGAATTAATAAACGGACAAACAAAGAAATAAACAAATGAAACAAAGTGGGACTTACTTATAAACTCTGCGTTATCGTGCAGCCTAGGTACCGGTTTAATCCATCTCTCTCTCTCTCTCTCTCTCTCTCTCTCTCTCTCTCTCTCTCTCTCTCTCTCTCACTGTCGTTGCTTTATCCCCGTCCACCACACGACGTCACCATCAATCAGAACGCGCTCAGGCAAAATAAATCTGCATATTTTCATTTCAATACAGAAAACCCCCGTTATTATAATCATTTAACCCGCTGGAGGATCACCGGAGGGTTCAGCCGCTTCACACGCTTCTGGTTAAACCACGTGACTTATATTTCATGGCTGTTTTGTTTTGAAAATAACTTTATAAAACTAACGAGCATTCAAATACAAAAAGAATCATCTCTCGGTTTAACAATAGCATACCCTGCTGAAAGATAATAATAATAATAATAATAATAATAATAATAATAATAATAATAATAATAATAATAATAATAATAATAACCCCAACAGAAACCTTCATAGAATTTGTACTGGTTTTAATGGTTATAATGGGAGTTCTATTGATTTTAATGGAAACCGTAATGGTCCCTGTGGGTCTCTACTGGTAATTTGTTGTCTTCTATTGGTGGTAGAGTGTATTTTTCTTGATCAGAGTTTGATTTGAGAATGATTATTTCATACCCCATCAGGTTCACAGCAGCCGTTGTGTCTAGTCTAGATTCAGTAGGACCTTGTCGTGGAATCTTCATCCGCAAAAAATAAAACTTCTGAGTCTCGAGGTTTTTCGTGGGAAAAAAGAAATGAGACCTTTATTATAATTGTCACAAAAGCCGAGTCGGTCCTGCAAAGCGACTGCCCGACTCTCGAAGACTCTCTACAGCCCATCCATCTATTTGATAAGATACAAAGGAGGTCTTTTTGCAACATAACTCCACACATACCCTTCAATCACTGGTGCATCCTCCCTAACACAGGTAACCTTATCAGCACGTGCTTATCCTTCCCACGCATAAAGCTTAGCGATAATAATCTATACACACTAAAGAATAACAGGTAAAAAGTCAACGAGCTAGGAAGAAAAATATACAAACTGAGGAATGTGTACTCATTGGTTCCTCCCAAGCTGGAGCTTGTCCTGGTTCCTTTGATTAATATACATGAAAACCCTCTTATAATTTATACATTGGTTTTACACGATTGGTTTATACTTTGATTCAAATATTGGTTTATACTTTGATGTTGTCACAACATAATCATATGTAATAAATGTTAATATGGCACGCTCTCTTACCTTATCTCGTGAGTTTATGTGAGTTCGCTCTCTCTCTCTCTCTCTCTCTCTCTCTCTCTCTGTTTCTCTCTGTCTCTTAGGAACATTGTGACCTTTTTTCTCGTCTCCGCGACAACCCAGATCACAGGAATGTGTCTTTCTCTCGTTGTTTCTCTTATCTTGCAAAAATAAGCCGATCCTTGGAGCCAGCATTACACTCCAGCCATCAACACCAGACAGAAGGATATCATTATACGAAAAGAATGGGTGGAGACAAATATGGATCACATTAGTTTACTGTGAAGCTAAGTCTTAGTTGGTGCTAATCTTGGCGAGAGCCAAGTTAACATCTACTCTCATGTCATGGAAATCAAAAACGTGCAACCCCTCTCACGTCTTCGCACGTGATGTACCGACTGCTTCCTGTAGTAGGAGAGCCTCTTCTTAATATTATTAACTATTATTAACAATATTATTATCTCTAGGTCATGTCCCGTGAACATTCAAGCTGGTGGTTATTAAGCTGCTTATTAAGAAACCACACCTAGATCCTAGTAAACTAGTGAAGGCCCGAATTTAGCCTATTACCCAAAGACGATTAAAATTAGAAGCCAATACTCCCATCCGTAAACCCAATTGGAGATAGTAAAAAGACGAACAGTCGTGAGTGATTCACTCAAGCTGAAACGAACTTGGGTTCTGCAGCAGGACAATGATCCTAAACACACCAGCAAGTCCACCACCAAATGGCTGAAGAAAAACAAAATGAAGACTTTGGAGTGGCCTAGCCAAAGTCCTGACCTGAATCCTATTGAGATGTTGTGGTATGACCTTAAAAAGGCCGTTCATGCTCGAAAACCCTCAAATGTAACTGAATTAGGACAATTCTGCAAAGATGAGTGGGCCAAAATTCCTCCAGGACGCTGTAAAAGCCTCATTGCACGTTATCGCAAACGCTTGGTTGCAGTTGTTGCTGCTAAGGGTGGCCCAACCAGTTATTAGGTTTAGGGGCAATCACTTTTTCCACACGGGCCATGATGGTTTGGATTTTTTTCACCTTTAATAATAAACACCTTCATTTACAAATTGCATTTTGTGTTTACTTGTGTTGTCCTTGACTATTGTTTAAATTGGTTTGATGTTCCGAAACACTTAAGTGTGACAAACATGCAAAGGAACAGGAAATGAGGAAGGGGGCAAACACTTTTTCACACCACTGTACGTACAGAGAATATAACCAATACATTTCAGAAAGATTAGGATCTCATTACCAATAGGGTTAAAAAGAGCTCATCTACATTCACCATGAGGATTAAAACAGCCTCCCAAACAGTTACCATTAGGACAGAAAACACGCCTCTTGTGATAACCATTAGGATTCAAAACAAGAGAGAGAGACAAGAAAACAATTAGGAGCAACGATCTTGGTCTCACAGGTGCAGTGTGACGCAGCTATGCGTATAAATAGCTCCTCACGGTTCTCTCCCAAACATTCAAAGCCCATGTCTACAGCACGCCCGACCCCTCCCCGCGAGACAAGAATCTTTATCCTCTGCATTATGAGAAAGTTTCTTTTACCTTCTTATTCCTGTTTTTCTGGTTTATAATTTACTTTCATATCTGTTTTATAATTCTATTTTATATATATATGGTAATACTACTCGCACATGGTTTACAGTACTCCCTACTTCATAATATTATTAAATTACCCTAATAATATCTCAATACTATTTATTCTTGTAAAGTTCTAATGTTGTGTGTGTGTGTGTGTGCGTTCGGGCCTTCGGGAGGGGGTGTTAGAGAGAGAGAGAGAGGGGGAGAGAGAGAGAGAGAGAGAGACAGAGAGAGTGTGTGTGTGCTATGTTTGCATGCCTGACCCTGAATGTGCAAGAGTGTGTGTGTGTGTGTGTGTGTGTGTGTGTGTTATCTATATGTGTGTGCATTTGTTAAAATTACAAATAACTTACTTCTATCGTCTGACCAAGGCTGCGTGTAACTGCTTGTTCTACTTTATCTTGACATGACATGCTCTTAGATAGATTTCAAAACTGCATTCAGGGACAGGTATTAAAATGGTTTAGATTAGGGGTGCCCGATACGTCGATCGCAAAGAAAGTGCGGGTAGATGGCCATTAAATAAATAAAAAAGATGTTAGCGTTGACGTACAGGACAGCCAGTGTGAGAACTCATCTTTTCTCTCTCCACGCGTGTGCGATCAAACAGGCTAGCGAGCGAAAACACGGCGTTAACTTTCCAATTTATTCCTACTGAAGAAAGGGGACAAGATGAGTGAGGTAGCGGGATCAGGCAAGAAACCGAAGACTGATCACTTCCGTGTGGAATGGCAGGATGGTTTTTTTTCACGATGTCATATTCGATAAGGGAGTTCATTTTGCTGTTAAACATGCAGAACACACCCGACTCAGTGATGATCAGTGGCTGCTGGACTTGGCATTTCTAATCGATCTGACCAACATGTTAAATGAGCTTCATTTGGAGCTGCAAGGAAAAGACAAACCCGTGGTCGATATGATCCACTCAGTTAATGCCTTTAAACGGAAAATGCGATTTCTGTCCTCAAAGCTGCAGCGCCATGATGTTGGGAACTTCCGAAACCTGGCGTCAGATCTGGAGACGCAGCGGAAGGCTTGTGTGCAGTTGAACATCGCACGCTACACGGAGCAGATAGACAGCTGTCTGTCGCTCAGAGTTTTACAGACGCTTTCAAGACTACATTCGTGTGCGACCCGTTTAGGGACAATGTTGAGGTCGATTCACTCGCAACTACAGACTGACCTTCAGCTGAAGTCCAGGGCTCATGGACAGTTTTGGAACTTCCTCACAGGGGAAAAGTACCAAACATGAGGTAATGTACAACCTCCTCGACTGCATTATTCGGCTCTACTTATGTATGCGAGTCAGCCTTTTCCCACATGAAGATCACTAAGTCCAAATACCGTTCCACAATGACTGATCATCATTTGGAGGCCTGCTTGAGGCTGGCTACCAGCAGCTACTGTCCGGACTGTGCAACCCTGGCTGATTCTATTCAGTGCAAGTCATCAGAGTAAGGTACTGACCAAAAATGTACTGAATTGTAGTGTGCCATAAGGGCTCATGCAGTTATGCAAGGTACATGAACATATATTGTGTGTGTATAAATATTTGAAGTATACTCAGTATATATATATAAATAAATACATGTTCACATTTTTAGTTTAGGTAAATCTCTTTGACTGGTCATGTGAAAAGTAGTTCGCAAGTCAAAAAAGTGTGGGCACCTCTGGTTTAGATCCTACCTGTCGGACTTCTACCATTTTGTTTGTTTAAATGATGAACTTTCTAACATAACGACTATAAAGTATGGTGTCCCGCAAGGATCGGTGTTAGGCCCCCTGCTGTTTTCTTTATACACGCTGCCCCTTGGAAATATTATTAGAAAACATTGGATTAATTTCCACTGTTATCGTGATGATACTCAGCTATATATTTCTACAAGACCAGATGACATTTGTACATTTTCCACCTTAACAGAATGTGTTAAAACATTAAAGACCGTATGACCGGTTATTTTATTTTACTACATTCTGATAAAACAGAGATATTGCTAATTGGACCAAATATCTCTACATAAAAGCTCTTAGAACACAATCTGCATTTAGAAGGATGTATGCTTACTTCATCCTCTACAGTCATAGACCTGGGTGTTATATTTATAATTAGCAACCCGTCATTCGAAAATCATATTTCCAAGCTAACAAAAACAGCCATCTTCCACCTTAGAAATATTGCCAAGCTACGTAAGGTGGGGAATTATGTTGGAATTGAAAATAATAAAATATAAAGAATTAAAACATCTACTGACATTTGAAAACAGCTGAATGTAAAAGGAGACTATAAGGTGTACTGTTTGTGCAGTATGTGTGT
This sequence comes from Ameiurus melas, assembly GCA_012411365.1. Lineage (NCBI taxonomy): Eukaryota > Metazoa > Chordata > Actinopteri > Siluriformes > Ictaluridae > Ameiurus > Ameiurus melas. The sequence continues at coordinate 27,225,179 of CM022764.1, read as the reverse complement.
GTGTGTGTGTGTGTGTTTGTGTGTGTGTGTGTGTGTGTGCAGGAGAGTGAGAACAGAGGGGCCCCATGACAGATGTACTGAAAAGATAACACACACAGAGACAGACACACACACACACACACACACACACACACAGGGACGAGGTTTAAGATGTTTATTGACAAACTATAGTAACAAAGCTCCTTTTTTTTTTTTTTTTTACAGAATATGGTTTCACTGTACACCGCACAGGGCATAACGTCCACTTGTTTCCGTAGCGACATCAACCATCCTTGGTGATCCAGAATTGGTGGAGTTCGGTCATATATCTGACCATAAAACACATTAGAGCCCATAAGTACTGTTGTAGAATATTTGGACCTCAGGCATATGTAGCCTCAGCCCTACCGTTATTTCTTGCTTAGTGTAAAATAAAGGCTGATGTAATATGTTATGTTAATACTATATGACTATGATTGAAACTATGTTATGATTGACTTATGTAAAAAAAGCTCAACCTCGACAGCCCGGAGAAATACAACCGTGTCAGGAGAAATGGAGGGCCAAGAAGAAGAAAGGGCTCAAGCCATTCCCGAGGTACCCAGCAACCTGCAAGCTGTTCCGAAGGACAGACTGTAAGACCTTCTGGTTCGGGGGTTCACTAAAGCACCCGTGACAGACATCCTACTGATTCAGAGAGACCTTCGGATCTACAACTGGACACCTTGGATATAAAACGGATTGAGCGATTAATCTTAAAAAACAAACAGCTAGAGAAAGAATGTGATAGAATATTGGGTATCTTGAATCAATTAAGAGCTGAGCTGTGAAGGTGAGGGATCAGGCTAAATTCTCTCGAGCTGAAGGTATCCGCCTGCTCAATAAGAGATATAGGCAAAGGAATACCGAAGAAATTAAAAGGGCAGCTCTGGAATATAATCTTGAAACAAGACCAGGCATCTTTAACACGCAAGTAGATGAATTGGCTAAGGCACTAGGGTTCCTAGAAGTAAAGCTGAAGCCCAACAAAGAGCATACATCCTGTTCCTCTGGTTAAAAACCAAAAAAGAGCATACATCCTGTTCCTCTGCACTCAGCTTCAAGCAAGAACTGTATGTCATAATGTTTGGGGTACTATATCATGTGCTAGAACAAAGATATTCTATTGTGGAGTCAAATTACATCCACTAACTAAATACATTTAACAAACTTATGTAACTAATAGGTAATTATATCTACTAGCCAGTTGGATGAAGAAAGCAAGACACCGAACCAGTGAATGAGAAGAAGCAAGGGTCCATGTTTTTTTTTCCAATTCACATGAGATCCACACAGTTGAGATGTCCCAAGGGGGATCTAAAAACCCAGAGCTGAGGCTCTCCTATTTATACAGTCCCTTATGTTCCGATTTTCCCACCCTCAGCATTTTCCTTTTCCCAATACCAATATGTTCCAAGTTCAGTTGATACCGAAAACCCTCACGTTTGCTAAAATGTGTTTTTCAGCAACCATTATCTTGCAATATTCGCTTATTTCAGCTCCCCTTATCTCGCAGTATCTATTTATCTCAGCCCCCCTTTTCTTGCAGATTAGGTTTAATCCCATTCTGCTTATTAAGCCTGGCTTGGCTTCTATTTTTAAAAAACTGACTTCTGCTTACTGTGTCATTACTGACTGGATTTTTCATTGAGAGAGGATCTCCGTAACGCTACACAAATCACCTCCTAACTATGGGTAAGTTTTGCTCTTTTTCCACATTGCTCTTTTGGTGATGTCTCGGCATGTTCTTCTTAGTGCATGTATGTCCTTCCCTCTATGGATTTTTCTACATACCTAAGACAGGCCACTCTGTGTGTGTGTGTGTATAATGTGACTCTTAGTTGGACATCTGCTCCTATGTCTGTGCGTGCGGCTATAATCTGACCAAGCTCTCTGGCATTCCTCACCGGTTAGGTGCATATGGTGATTCTCTCCTGAGTATTGCTCATTCACTGTTTTTTCGGCTTGTTTAGGCGAACGTCAGCTCTTTTTATCACCCTTATTGGAGGGGTTGGATTTTGATCTGAACACCTGCTACCAACTTGCGCACATCTAACTGTCAACTTAACTCTTCTGATTGTGGTTCAGCGCTCCCCATCTGATGTCTCGGGGTTTCTGCCGCCCCTCAGATACCGAATCTGCGCAGCTAAGGTGTGCGTGGATGCTTCCATTTAGACTGACCCTCCGCCTGCTGCTCCACCTGTCCACTCCTCCAACTATCAGACCGATGATGACATGGCCTTCTCCGACTCGGGCTCTGACCTTTCCACTCCCTTCTACTACCATTCTTCCCCAGGACACACGCCCCATTACCAGCCTTTCTCTCCCTATCATTCGTCCTCTCGTACTCATTACAGTCCCACCAGTCCAGTTAATTCTCAATAAAAAATAACGTGTTACTCACGCTTGGTTCCCCTCGTGTTTTATTTCATATCTATTTTACATACAACACTACCCTAGTGTATAAATATTGAGGAGAGGCAAGGGTTTAGTTGTCATTCCTTGGTGTGAAGTAATACTCATGTTCTGAGTTAAGAGAATTGTAATCCTTTTGTTCTTTAATAAACTGAAGTTCATTGTTGTGGTTAAAAATATACATAAATTAAACACGAGGGAGACCTAGTATGAGTAATAGGTAATTTTATTGAAAGTCAGCAGTGAGATGCGCAATCTGATAGCGAGTGTTCAGCCAGCCCCACCCGCTGGAGGAGGGAGGGAACCTAGACACACAGAAGCGGTATTAGGCGGATATTGATGAATTGGATTCGCACTTTAAGATTAACACACTAGGATTTATTAGTCACAGAGAAATATAAGAGATTTAAGGAAACGCACACACATAGAACACACACACACACACACACACACACACACACACACACTCTGTCTGTCTCTCTCTCCTCTCACACACACCCAAAGGCCCCAAAGCACACACATAACATTATAACTTTATTTATCAGAATAATAAAAGGAGTATTAAGATATTAGAAGGATAATATAATGATATTATGAAGTAGGGAATACAGTAAACCACTCGCAAGTAGTATAACCATATATAAAATAGAAATATAGAGCAGATATGAAAGTAAATTATAAACCAGAAATACAGAAAAATGTAAAAGAAACTTACTCATAGATGGTGAGGATTCTTGTCTTGCGAGGAAGGGTCAGGTGTGGTGTAGACAAGGGCCTTAAATTTTTAAGAGTGAACCCTGAGGAGCCGTTTATAAGAATAGCTGAGTCACGTTGCACCTGTGCAGTGAGACCAAGGTCGTCGCTCTAAATTGTCTATCTTTCCCAGTTTCAACCCTAATAGTAAATTTTTGTGAAGCTTTTTTTAACCTCATAAGAAGAAGGAGGAGAAGAAGTAACTGTTTGGGAAGCCTTTTTAAATATCATTGTAACTCTTACGGAAGCTTTTTTTTTTAACATCATGGTGAATCTAGATGAGCTCTTTTTAACCCTATTGGTTTTGATATCATAGTCTTTCTGAGATATATTGGTTATTTACTGTGTACATAAAATATAAATACTGGAGCTTGAGCTCCAGGTGTCAGATCACTTCTGAGAATTCTCATGGATGTGGATCCCGGGAGGTGGAAATAAAGTCTGGTCCCTTGCTTCTTCTCACTCACGGCTGGTGTCTTTTTTCCAATCTGCAACTGGGTTTACAGATGTGAGTATGTGCTTCTATGTTGAATTTTAATTGTCTTTGGGTAATTGGCTAAATTCAGGCCAGCAGTACACACAGCTGGAACCAATAATGAGACACACTCGAACATAAACCAATATCGGAACAGGAAGGGAACAAAACAAAGGCACATGTCCATATTCAACAGTTCAGTTTTGTGCACACGCGCGCTCTACAGCCACCCGTGCTTGTCGACGCCACAGTGCCATCTGCTGGCGAGAGTGTGACAGTTGCAGGAAAACTAGTCCATGCTTTCATGGATTCAAAACTGGATTATTGTAATGCACTGCTAGGTGGTTGTCCTGTGTCCTCAATAAATAAGCTACAGTTGGTCCAAAATGCAGCTACTAGAGTTCTTACCACACCATGAAAATATGAACATATTACCCCAATTTTATCATCTCTACACTGGTTACCTTTTAAGTTCACACTACAATCCACCATGCTCTCTAAGGTCGCAAAACTCTGGACTTTTAATAAAATTGAGGATATCAAAGTCTACTAAAGGAGATAGAGCTTTTTCACACTTAGATCCTAAACACTAGAAGAGCCTTCCTGATGATGTTCGGGGTTCAGACGCACTCTCTCAGTTTAAATCCAGATTAAAGACATGTTTCTTTAGCCTAGTGTTCATGTAATGCATATCTCATAACCTTGTACTCCAGCCATGTCTGATAAAACGATAACAAATGCACACGGTCATCTCTGCTTGAAATGCAATCAACAGCATCTACGCTAATTTTTCTGCTTCTGTTTCCTGTTCCTGGTAATCAATGAATGTGCCAGCTCCAGCTCATATTCCAGATGACACCAACACCTGCGAAGACTGGAGAGGCTTCTGAGGATGGCCCAACATGGACAGGCTGGGGACACTTGGAAGCTGTGGAGATGACATTGGACTGCAACTGATATGGGCAGTTCTGGTGCAGTGTCTTGGGACTGTGGTTGTGGTGACGGTTTTGGTCTACAATTGCACAAACAGACTTTTGGGTCAGTGTACAGTTCATGATTTCAGCAGAATAGACTTCATGTTCAGATTGTGGTGAAATTCCTGATTACACAGTTGCACTTTAAAAAAAAAATGTATCATACAGTTATAGAAGGGAATTATTTATTATTACACTATCCACTATCTCAGGGAGTTTTACCTCACCACCGTTACCTCTGGCTGTACATTAGAGATAAATGTATCAATTTAAAATTTTAATCTGAAATGTATATATTTCTGTAAAGCTGCTTTGTGAAAATGTCCATTGTGAAAAGCACTATACAAATAAAACTGAATTGAATTGAAATTATTACCTTGACTGATGATCACACTGTTGCTGAGACACATGATGATTTGTTGAGTCTGATGAATTGGGTCTAGTCAAAAAGAATTAGAACTATTGTCTGACATATCTACAGTGCATCCAGTAAGTATTCACAGCGCTTCACTTTTCGCACATTTTGTCTTTAATTTATTTTATTCGTTTTCATATGATTCATTTATTTATGATTCATTTTCAGCTGAATCATTTTCATATGATTAATTTATGCATGATTCATTTACGTGTGATTCATTTACTGATTTGCTTCTCTTTAAATCCAGTTTTAGACGGTGATATTACAAAGGTCTTTCCAGATTAATACTTACTACACAGATTCGCAATTAAATAACATTACTCTGTTCCAATTCACATCCTTCAAAGCATTGGCATGTTTTGTTTACTCTCACAATCCTCCAAACACCCACACCCAAAGTCTCCATAAAATATATGAGACAGCAGTGTATCCTACAACAACTTAAAGTTGTCCACAATGTGAAAACAACTTGGAAAGTAAGCTGAACTAACCAACAGAATTACCAAGACAAAAAGTTCCAGTAAGAGAAAAAACCCCTACCGACTTCTAGTCTGATATGCAGTCTGGGCACAATAACAAATATAACATACTTAACTGTTAAAGACTTGTAACAAATAATATAACAGTGTAGCACGTAAAGCCGAGGAGATAACACTAACTCTAACACGGTCAGAGCATCAAAACAGAGAAGCACATTAATACAGAAGTTAATTTTAAGAGGAGTAAGTCCACAAAATCTAGGCGAAGTAATGCAACGACAATATCTTCAATAAGAATCCGATTTTTCCCACATTTTGTTATGTTACAGCCTTGCTCCAAAACAGATTAAATTCATTATTTTCCTCAAAATTCTACAAACAATACGCCATAATGACAACGTGAAAGAAGTTTGATTGAAATCTTTGCTAATTTATTAAAAATAAAAAACAAAAAAAAGCACATGTACATAAGTATTCGCAGCCTTTGCTCAGAACTTTTCACAGAGTTGTCCTGTAGCCACACCTGGCTGTGTGCTTAGGGTTGTTGTCCTGTTGGAAGATGAACCTTCGCCCCAGTCTGAGGTCCAGAGGGCTCTGGAGCAGGTTTTCATCAAGGATGTCTCTTTACATTGCTGCATTCATCTTTTTATCAATCCTGACTAGTCTCCCAGTCCCTGCCGCTGAACACGCCCACAGCACGATGCTGCCACCACCATGCTTCACTGAAGGGATGGAATTGACAAGGTGATGACTGGTGCCTGGTTTCCTCCAGACATGACGCTTGCAATTCAGGCCAAAGAGTTCAATCTGTGTTTCATTAGACCAGAGAATTTTGTTTCCCATGGTCTGAGAGTCCTTCAGGTGCCTTTTGGCAAACTTACTGAGGAGTGGATTCCATCTGGCCACTCTACGATACAGGCCTGATTGGTGGAGTGCTGCAGAGACGGTTGTTCTTCTAGAAGGTTCTTTTCTCTCCACAGAGACATGCTGGAGCTCTGTCACCGCCCAACGGGGTGGGGGCAGGGAGGGGGAAAAAGCTTTTTCTCTTTGTTCGCTCAGTTTGGCTAGGTTTTTTTTTTTTTTATTTTTTTTAATCAAAATTATATACACAAAAACAAAAAAAAAAAAAACCGGCCAGCGCCGCACTAGGAAGAGTCCTGGAGGTTCCAAACTTCTTCCACTTATGGATGATGGAGGCCACCGTGCTCATTGGGACCTTCAATGCTGCAGAAATGTTTCTGTGCCCTTCCCCGGATCTGTGCCTCGATAGTTTGATGGTAAGTGGTAAGTGATGGTTGATGGTAAGTGGAGCAATCAAGAGAAAAATCGGGCCTGGCAGGAGTGTAGGGAGGAGAGAGGTCAGAGCCAGGATCAGAATATGTCATGTCATCATCAGCATGGTGATCAGATGAGTTGTCAGGTGAAGCAGCAAAAAAGGGATCAGTCTGTGTGGAAGCATCCATATACACCTTAGTTGGACTGATTCTGTATCTCAGAGGTGGTGGAAACTCACAAGTGTCAGAGGGAGTGCATAGAACCTCAATCAAAAGGGCCAAAACTGCAGAAAGGTGTGCAAGCTGCTTGCAAATATTCAGGTCATAGCCCATATCCTCAACGGAGGGAGGGAAAAAGAGTTGACATTCAGCTGAGAAAAATAAAGAAGGACAGTCAAGGAAAAATGGTGAAAACTAAAAGCACTCACACACACACACACACACACACACATTGTCATTGAGGCATGCAACGCACTGAGTCAGGTTACACTCACTCTAACAGGAAAAAGAGCAGAAACCACGTGGATTTACATTACACACACACACACACACACACACACACACACACACACACACATATAAATAACTTTATTCAGAAGGTGAGATGCTTGGTGTGTGACAAGGAGCGGGTGTATGGAAACAACACTTCATTGATGCTGAGTCATTACAGAGCTTTTCATGAGAATGCACAGCCCGAGACCAATCCTACATGCACGCGAGGATGTAGGACTGTTTCTTCCCTAACACGTTTATTCGTGATTATGGATTATTCACATTTTAGTCCCACGCTTTACATCAATGGATCATTTTGTCCAAGTAAAATGAATTATTTTCATTCATTTGATCAAGTAAGAATACAAATAATTTCAGGCAACATTCTTGCCATATTCAACTCTTTTGCATGTTATGTGTACATTATTCTTCTATTACATCATAGTGAATTATATTAGATCATACTGGCATTTATTTCCACACTTTAATGGGTACAAGAATAGCTGGTGTGTGGTGGGCGTTCTGGGGTTTTGCTATTGTATTGTTCCACTAACCACCAGATGGCGCTGTCAGGAGAAAGCCTCAGTGCTTTATGAGGCTTCATTTCACCATCCTTACCTTTGAGACGTTAGTTAAAGTGTTCAAAAGTACTTTCTGGAGCTTAAACTGACGAGGACGATAAAACGCGCTGGATCGGCACAGTATGTGTGTTAGAGCGCCCACTAGTGGAGGTGGGTGAACGTCACATGAGCTTCACGTATGTTATAGTCACTGCATTTTGAGACACTTCACATGTATTAATATTTACATGATTCATTCATTGTCGCGTTTATATATGTAGCATATATATACTTATATATGAAACATAAATATTGGTCCATTCATACATCTCGTGAAGGAAGTGGAGGAGTCTACATTTATTCAGTCTATCTGGAGAGCACTGAATGTGAGGTAGAAATACACTCTGGATGTGAGACCAGTGCATCACAGGACACCATGCATACACACATTTACACACACTGTTTCACATGAGAGGTTATTTCCCAGAGCCGGTCTACTTACTGGCATGGTTTTACACACTGGAAGGAAACAGGAAACTGGAGAACCCGGTAGAAACCTACATGGACATGGGGAAACACATGAGAAATACCACACCGACAGTAAACCGAGGTCAGTACTGAACCTGGAGCCGTGGCGTGACAATCCTGTCTCGCTGCTGCTCTAGGACTGGATAATATTTGGAATAGAATTTCCAGGTACCACTTGTATACGTGTATAATCCATTTTAATAAAAACTGTAAAATTCATCTGTAGACTCTTACGATGCAGCTGATCAACTCGTTCTCTACAACATTTCAAATAACACTTATCTATCTCATAACTACATTTTGGAAACATTACATGGCATGCTGTTATAGAAAAAAAAAAATCTAAATCACTGATGCAGCATGTTCTCCCGTGCTGCGGGGGTTTCCTCCGGGTACTCCGGTTTCCTCCCCCAGTCCAAAGACATGCATGGTAGTCTGATTGGCGTGTCTAAAGTGTCCGTAGTGTATGAATGCGTGTGTGAGTGTGTGTGTGAGATTGTGCCCTGTGACAGGGTGTACCCCGCCTTGTGCCCAATGCTCCCTGGGATAGACTCCAGGTTCCCCACGACTCTGAAAAAGGATAATAATAATAATAATAATAATAATAATAATAATAATAATAATAATAACAACAAAAATAATAATAACAATAATAACAATAATAATATTGTTATTATTGTTATTAATAATAACAACAATAACAACAATAATAATAATAATAATAATAATAATAATAATAACAATAATAATAACAATAATAATAATAATAATAATAATAATAATAATAATAATAATAATAATAATAATAATAATAATAATAATAATAATAATAATAATAATAATAATAATAATAATAATAATAATAATAATAATAATAATAATAATAATAATGCATGGCCTCTTAGAGCTTCTGTAGACACGTTGTTGACACTTTGCGGTTATTTTCCGTCACATTCCGCTCAGTAACTGGATCCTTCAAAATAGAACAATTATAACATTTAAAACTAAAATTAGAACCTTATATGATTGATGAAAAAAACATACTGAAGTATCAACCCATTAAAATATCTGAAGACTAAAGTTCATTGTTTTATTATTGATTTTATTTGATTTCTTTTTTATTTATTTATTAATTTTTTTAAACGGAACTCCTCATACCGCGTGCGGGGTTTTTTTTGTTTTTTTCTCCGGAAGTGACGCGCTTCTGAAACCGGAACAAACAAACGCGGATGCAAATGAGGTTGTTAGAAAGCGGAGCAGAGTCGGCGCTGCTGGAGTTTACAGATCAAAGAAAAGCAGCGGAAGTGGAGACAGGGTTTATTCCTGATGTTTAATCCAGCTGTTCGGGAGATAGCAAACACTCTGCGTTAGATATATATATTATTTTTTTTTATTATTTTTAGCTACTTTTTTTTTATTTAAATTGATTGATTGATTGATTCTAATTATTCTAGAAGTGAATCAGATGTGAGCATGAAGAGGCTGTGTTTAGGAGGCCTGTGTTCTGGGAGCTCAGGCTTGGAGTGGGTCTTATTGTGCAGTGTGTGTGTGTGTGTGTGTGCGCTGGGATATAAACCTGTCATTGTTATTCATGGACTGTTCGACACTCCTGCTGATTTCATCAACCTCAGACTGTACATCAACCAGGTGAAACCTCCCTCTTCTCTCTCCCTTCAAACGTTTTCTTCCCCTGCACTAGAGCCGGATCGATACCACCGACCCACGGTGATACGATAATCGGCCCCGAATAGATCACGGTTTCAGGTAGATCGTAACTACCTCGATGTTTTTACTCGAACCCTTCAGCAGTCCGTCACTTTCTGACGTTCGCGTGTCTTTCGGAACGACGGAATCGTTTAGGAATCTCCTAATCCGACGTTCCAGAAAGGGATTAAACACCTGTGTGCCGTGCTCTTGTCTTATCGCACATCACCGAGTGTCTTAGTCCTTATACCTCAGCAGTTTGCCAACAAATACATTTTTAACATGTCCGTTCCTGTTCTCGCGTACATCAGCGCCTGTAAACGTGCCTTCACCAGCCCTCTGGGTTTGTTTAAGTGAATAAGATGAAAAATAAACACGGCTTACATCAGGACGCTTTACCTACGATTCTTTCTTTCTGACTTTAATACTTATTACGTTCTAATCGAGCACTTTCTCCGGCTGATATGCGGAAAACGGGACGTCGATAAGGGCTTCTTCTATTTACACCCGCCTGTATGCTGTTTAAATTAGATTAGATTAGATTGGACTCTGGGTAAAATAACAGCCTCTGTACTTCTCCTTCTAGGCTGTGATAAAGCGGCGATATTCTTGTTTTATTATAACCGCGTAACTTTTTGTTGAATCGTCATTTACCGTAGAAACTCTATA
>CM022764.1:27096920-27209420 GCA_012411365.1 Ameiurus melas | reverse complement strand
GTCGTGGAGATGAAATCTCAGGAAGTGAGTGTGCTTTATTTGATTTGTTTACGGAAAGGTGTTGATTATCCAGAGATGATGATGATGGTGGTGGAGTTACTGTTACCACCCTGTTACCTCTGTTACTGTTACAGTGCGCTGACACTGGAGACTCCTTACTTTAAGAACATGTCACCTTGTCGATGATTGTATATTTGGGTGTGTGTGTGTGTGTGTGTGTGTGTGTGTGTGTGTGTGTTTCAGATGTTTCTGAGGGACGCATTCGGTCTGAAGACTCTGTACGCTAGAGGAGATCTGGAACTGTGTTCGGTGGCCGGGGTACAGCACATCTACTGGCACTCCAATGAAACTGTATACAAGAGCTGCATTGAAAAATGGCTCACATAAACACACACACACACACACACACACACACACACACACACACAGATACTGAGACTATTTTTACATACAGGATTCACATTTTTCTATCATCAGCTGCGTTTGTTCCACTTCAGTGTTGCTCCAAGTCACAGCAGCACTTTATCTCCTTTACCTGCTCGTGTGTGTGTGCGTGTGTGTGCTGCGCACGGTTCGTCGCTCAGGCCTGCTCAGCTTTTTACTGATGCTTAAACACATACACACTCTGTAAATACCTTTTTATTCGTTTATACACTCACAAAGCACTACACAATGCAAACCAGTGCCTCAAGGACGTTTCCGATCACTTACAAAAGAGTTGCTGATAAAGAAATTTTTTTTTTAAGGGGGCGGGGTTTTTAACCTGTACGTCCGGTTTCTGAGTGAATAGGGGCGGGGCTTAATCTCAATTTAATCACAAACTTGATGAGCCGAAGATCATCGAAAAGTCATCAGACCGCTTCGCATAAACCACCAGCAGCGATTAGTTAAGCTACCTGAACACAGCACAGCGATCAACTTGAAGTTAAGCCCCGCCCCCGCTTGACAGGCACTCGAAATCAGGACGCGAGTTTTATTTTTAAGCCTTTTTGTTTTTAAATCAGCCTCGCTTCGTTGATTTTATTTCATTTTATTTATCTTTAAAGGAGCAATACGATGTAAAAGGCAAATCTAAAATGTTGCATGTTGCTCCTTTAATCTCCCACAACATTAAGGAATTGTGGGTGTTGTCGTCCGGGCGCCGTGCGACTCGTTGCCTTGTATTCGATCACGTTTGTACCAGTTTTATCCTTTAACTGTGGATGTTGGACTACATGGAATGACACCGTATAAGTCCGTCCCACTGTCGCTATCTGTTTTTAAAGCAGCAATAAGTCAGATTGTGCAGATTGCTCATTTAATCTCCCACAACATGAAAGAATTGTGGGTAATGTAGTCCGTTTGCAGTAAGAATCATTGCCTTATATTTCATTATATTTGTACATGTGTTGTCCTTTAACTGTGTCCTGATAGACTTCATGTAGCTGTACGATGAAGACCAGGGAAGGAATGTAAAAGACTGAGATAAAGGGAAGAGATGATAACATGATAAAATAGGACTGAGGGATATACACATAGATGCTCAGGTTTACCTACTGGTTTTAATCCTTTGTCTACTTGTTTTCGTATTAAAGCAACGATAAGTAAAATCGACTACTATTGATATCACTTAGCAGTTGTAAGAGTAGGCTTTTAGATGAGAGTAAGACATGTGAGAGTTAATTCCTACAATATTACAGTGGTATTAAAAACATGTAACTATTAAATATTGTATATTGCTCCTTTAACAGCACGCAACAGGGAAGAATTGTGGGTATTTTTGGCATGCGTCAGTAGTGTAGTTTCATATCCTACAGTAGTAAATGTTTACGGTTGTATCAGTATATGATATTATAATGATGTAGCAGTCAGTGATGTTCTTTTATCTTTTCTATCTGAATCATGGGATTGTTTTCTTAGAGACAGACTCATCCTTCAAAGTTGTTCACACCAGCAGCGAAGCGTCATGAAAAATATCACACTGGTAGCTGGCGATTACAGTGAAGGGGAGGCGGAGCAACTAGCTGCGATGCAAATTATGCAAAAACAGTTCATCAGAATGAAACTCCTACGTTCTGACGTACGTATACGCTCTGAGAGCTAACTGTTAGGACCGTATTCCCGCATTAATAGTGTTACCATAGCAACCGGCAATGACTCCAATGGTTTTGAGAGACGACATGCCGCTGGGAATACTTGGGAACACTGCCGAGAACTGTGACCTCTTCTAAAATGGAACACGACAACAATGTGGTTTGCGGTGAATATCGCAATATTTCATACGACAAGATTATCAGCATGTGTCTCTGAGCTTTCTATAAGTTTATTCTTTAGTCCGCTTGAAGGAAGTAAAGGGAAGGTAACGGGTATCGTAGATATATCTGGTCGTGATTACACGGTTTACGATATCTTCATGGTTATTTAGTTTGTGACACGAAACACGAGGCACTAAGTAAGGACCCTAGGAAGACTCTAATTCTACCTACAGTGCCTTGCATAAGTATTCCCCCCAACCCCCCTTGAACTTTTCCACATTTTGATGGGACAACCAGAGCCTGGACACTCCACAAAGCCAGCTTTATTATTATTATTAAGAAGGAATTCATTACTGAAAAACAAAGCAAGATGAAATTCCATCTTGTGACTCTCAGACACGTGGACAAATGTTCTCTGGGTTTATAAGAACAAATTTGAAATTTTTGGCGATACATGCAGTGGACACCCAACACTGCTCATCACCATCCCCACTGTGAAGCATGGTGGTGTTAGCATCACGTTGTTGGCATGCTATTCATGATCAGAGACTGGGAAACTGTTCAGGGTTCATGAGGATAACTGTACCAGTCTCTAAGAGACTTGAGATGGGGACGGAGCTTCGCCTTCCAGTAGGACAATGACCATAAGGACCCAGCCAGCGCTACACTGGAGTGGTTTAACGCCACGAACCGGAATGTGTTAGAACGGGTCCAGTCGAAGGCCAGACCTCAGTCTGATCGAGAATCTGTGGCAAAACTGCTCTTCATTAACGGTGGAGAATGGGCAAAAAACATCAGGATCCAGATGTTCAAGGCTTATAGAGACACAGGCCTAGTCGTAATTGCAGCCAAAGGTGATGGGGGTGAATACTTATACGAGGGACTGTATTTGTGGTATTCATCTAATATCTAATCGCGATGTATCGTAACATTGGTTTGATCGTTCGCACATACCTCACTCATCACAGCGTGTCAAAGCCTCAGGTGGACGATGATCTTCCACAATCTTCACACGCCAAATGTCTCGACTGACTACGTTTACGGTAAAAAAAAATCACAATTCTAACGTTTTATTAACGTCTGGATGCATACGAGACGCACCAGGTTTTAACACTGTAATAGATTTATGGGATTTTAGCGTTATTAGGTGAATAAGGGAGTGAGATATGAGTAAAACGTTTTTTACATTTTTAAGAAACGGTGTCTTGTCTGATTCAACAAGGCGGTATCGGATGCGTGGTTTGTTTGTTGCTTTTTATTTAAGGACTAAAGTGGAGATGAAGGGATTGATTCTGTTATTCTGATCTCATTACTAAATCCGCTGTAGTGTTCAGTTCTTAAATCCTTGAAACATGAAATAAAGTGTTTTCAAAGCTAATTATCCAGTGTTCAGTACAGTTTTTATAGAAAGTGTTGAGATTTTGAAAGACTAAACATGTGACCTGATTGTTCTCACTGCAGATTTATTCATAAAGTTTGATGTTGAAAACGACCATCAGTCTCGTTTACGTTATTGGAAGAAGAATAAAACAGAACTGTAATTTTATTGCTGTTTTCTCAGTCACTTTACAGACATCAGTGGCTGGAGAAACTCCCTAAAATGGAGCTCAAGAAGAACAAACCTTGGGTGGAGCTCGTCTTTCTCAGGCCAGAATGACTCAGAGGCTTCTTAAAAACAAAAACTGTGCTTGGGATTGTGTAGGATTTCTAATTTATACGGAGTATAAAGCATTGTTTGGCAATAAGGAAAACTTTGGATGAAAGAAATAATTCCCAGACGTGGTCTCATATTTTTGGACCCCACTGTATAGTCCAAAAGTCCGAGACCAAATTGAGATACTTTTTTTTTTTTTTCATTTAAAGTCGGAATTAAACAGAAGGTTTGTAAATGCTTTAATTATTTAAAACAAAGAAAGTAAGTGTTCAGTATTTTTGAATGTATAATAATTATTTCTAGGTCCCTATTTAAATGTCGGCAAATGTGTTCTATTGATAATGACCATGTTAACTGCTTTGTACAGTAAAAAGATCAGATTTTCCTCATGTCTGATCTCTTCTACTGAAGCGTGTGATCAGACGACACTCGGATGAAGTTGATCTAAAAAGGATCATCATACGGTTTTACACAAACGTGTGGACTCCATGCCACACCGTCATTAAAGCAAAGAGGAGACTCACTAAGCCCTAAGTAAATATTTCGAAAAGATTCTGCTGTTCACTCAGGCTGTCGTCAGTAATAAAATGTGTTAAGAAAATTGTTGCATTCAATTAGCAAAGAATACGAAATATAAGCATTTTTACTAGCGCTCTCAGACTTTTGGACCCTGCTCTACGCTGTAGATTTCAGTATAGCTGTTTTCAACCCACCCCTTCTGACTTCCCCTGATGACTCAGAATCACATGAGCATGTAGCGAGAAGCTAATTATTCAGTCACAATGCATTTCTCTCTAAAAACGGAAACAACACACACGGACACACACACACACACACACACACACACACACACTGTAGCTGGGTTTTGTTTCCTTCCTCCACCACCTAGGGGTTTTGGGGTTGTGCGTCTGTCCAAGATCGTTTTTAGCGAGATCCCTTAAGACCGAGCTGTTGAATGTTTGTAGGATTTATAAGGAATGATAATCATAACCAGCAGATGAACTGATTGGAGTTTGGAACTGATCCAAACATGGTCAAGGTCACAGCAAGGTCAAATGTCTGAAACGGTTGTTCTTCAATAGCTTCCTCCCTGCTTGAAGCATGTTTTAAGGGTATTTGAGGCGTACAGTTGAGTAAGAAGAAGGACTAGACTCGGTGGTAGCAGAGGCCTCCTTGTCGAAGCCATTGGCGTTGAGGTCTACTTGTTTTTTCAATGATCCCTACTGAAAAATAAAATAAAATAAACCCAATAGAAACTATCAAATAAATTCTAATGGTTTCCAGTACAAATACCATTACAAAGCATTAGCTGTTAACCATTAAAACCATTGTCATTTCCGGTCCTTAATGGTATCCACTAGACATAACATGCCACCAACACATTACCAGTAGAGACCCACAGGGACCATTAGAGTTTCTGTTAAAATGATACAATTCCCATTATAACCATTAAAACCAGTACAAATTCTATGAGGGGTTTTTAAATGTTTTTTTCTTCATCTGAGGTGTTTTATGCTAACTAGCTAGCGAGGTTACTTCATCTGTCATAATAACGGAGGATTAAAATAATGATTGAATGGTTATTTTGCTGTAAATAGATTCACACGTGGGTCGTGAATTGTGTGTTTTCCGTTTTAAAAAGCGCTAACTAATATTAGCATTGCATATTAGTCTTTATTCCGTGTCCTATCTACTCGCTCTTAGTCATTCACAAGCACAGTCACTTTAGTTAATGATCGTTTATTCACTTCACAGATTACGATAACACGTGATTGTTTAAAAAAAAAACAAAAACTTTTAATGTAACGTTTGTAGTCATCGAATCATAAAAAACTACAATTCCCGATAACTAAAAAAAGAAACCGGACGTTGAACAGAAGCGACTTCCGGCGCGAGACCGGATGTTCCGGTTGCACGCGGCGCGGAGGCCCTTTTCTCTCTCTGCGAAGTGCCAGTGTGGACTTCAGACACGAGTGAGTGACGATTTAATCGCATATTTGGCGTCTAATTCGGCGCAAAACCGCAATATTTCGCGTCGTACCGCTTTGTAAAGGTCTCGCGGAGTGGGGAAGACCGCCTCGGAGGTAGTGTTTGGGGAGAGAGGTGTTTAAAAACGGATAAAGATTCGGAGTGGAGCCGAAGCACGCGGCGGCCGCTAGGCTCCGGGGTTACCGCGTGGTCTCGGATAGGGAACATAACCGCAGAGACGCGGGCGACACTTACTGGATATTTTAAATAGAAACTGTGTGTACACGTTATTTATCTAATTGTCTTTACATGTTCTGATCTAATCTGATCTCTACTCTGTCGGACGGGTCTGCGGCCTGTTTAGCGCTTCAGGACATGGCGCGTGCGGACCTGAGCAGAAATGTGGATTTATTCATATTTAGCTCAGTTCGGTTTAATATGACCGTTTAAGTCTATAAAGACAACAATCTGTTTAATAATTGAATAGTGCACTAGCTAAAATAGTCCTACATCTACAGAAGTTCACTGTGGAATGAGTCCATCTGAGTGTTTGAGCTCTGTATCAGACCTGAGACTCAGGACATGATGGAGACCAGACTAAACATCTCCATCGGGACATGGTGGAGACCAGACTAAACATCTCCATCGGGACATGATGGAGACCAGACTAAACATCTCCATCGGGACATGATGGAGACCAGACTAAACATCTCCATCGGGACATGGTGGAGACCAGACTAAACATCTCCATCGGGACATGGTGGAGACCAGACTAAACATCTCCATCGGGACATGATGGAGACCAGACTAAACATCTCCATCGGGACATGGAGATGTTTAGTTAACATTATTAAATAATACAGGATGTCTTTATGGTTCTCTTTCTACCGTGTATGAAGATGTCTGTCATTCTCCTGCTGTCTAATATATTCACATTCATAACCCTAAATTCACTCATGACTGATTTATGTTCTTTCTCCCTGCGGAATAAACCCAATAGAAACCCTCTTAGATCATGTAATGACTTTAATAGGAGTTATACTGGTTTTAATGGACATTATGGGTCTCTACTGGTCTTTTGTTGCCTTCTGTTGGTGTCGTGTTACATCTAATGTATACCATTAAGGACCCTAATGGTTTTAATGGTTACCTGGTGTGTTTCTTGAGCAGGGATGTTTTCCACATGCATTATGATCATTAAGTTTATTACGCCAGGGTTTCTGCCTCTTTGCTGGTTTAAATATCTCGGTATGTCTGATATTAATGCGTCCAATCACTTATGTGTAATGTGTGGCATCAGTGTTCACACATTGGCGCTGCGCAAACGGCGTGTTTTTAACTTTTGAGTTTTTCCCGTTTGGGTTCGCGCGGGGCGAGGCATATGATGGAAATATCATGGATACGTGATCCGTACCAGGATGTATAAACTGGCCAAAGTGTCTGCAAAACTCCTGTGAAATAATACAGAATTACAGAAAGAAATCAACATCATCCATTCAGACCGTTTAATGTGTATTTATTACAAATATTTTTTTAAAAAAATACAGAAGTGTATCTCGTAATCATTTATCATGATGTAGAGAGTAGTGGTTTATCCTCCAGCAGATAAATTGGTAACTGCAAAGCAGGAAGAAGTCTAGCAGTTAAACGAGGAGCCGTGATCTGGTCCCCCTCATCATCCTCCCGTTGGTATAGCGATTACAGATGTAATGTCACTGGGCTGACTCCAGGGTGTGCTGGTTTCTCTTCAGAATGGCGGACTGGGAGACTGCGCCGGCCGTGGCCGAGACGCCCGAGATCAAGCTGTTCGGGAAATGGAGCACAGATGATGTGCAGATCAATGACATCTCCCTCCAGGTGAGAATATTCTCCTGATAACGAACGCTTGTCCTGTCTGAGCGAGGCTAGAGTCACATCCCGACACTCTGACCGTTGTCCTGGTGTGCTATAGCTCTCGCAGATTAATCACTCTGTGCTAATTCATTGGCTGCTGCTTCTCCGTCGCCCAGCCAATCACCCGCTCAGAAACACTCCCCCCTTTACGACGCAGGACTCCTCACGACGCATGCTCAGATCTAACAGTATCGTTTTCTCTTCTTCAGGACTACATCGCTGTGAAGGAGAAGTATGCCAAGTACCTCCCTCACTCCGGAGGGCGCTACGCCGCTAAGCGTTTCCGTAAAGCTCAGTGCCCTATCGTGGAGCGTCTGACCAACTCCATGATGATGCACGGGCGCAACAACGGCAAGAAGCTGATGACCGTGCGCATCGTTAAACACGCCTTCGAGATCATTCACCTGCTTACCGGAGAGGTAAGGGTGGGGTTGAGTACGGTGGAGTATTCCTGGGTTCTCCATAGGGTTGTGTGGATGGTTGTTTTGAAATTATACGAAGGAAATGAAGTTGTTTTCGACCATTATCCTTTCCATATTTGTGAAAGAAAGCTCTCAACACTTATTGTACTTGCAGTCAAAAGTGGATTAACCTAAAGTCCCTGTGAAGTGTCTTGAAGCTCAGCAGCAATATTCACTGTGCGGATGTGATTTCCACTGAAACAGGAAGTCAGGGTGGGACATACATACTGCCTCCTCCCCCTTTTTAAATAGCCCATAGCGTTTATTTTACCTCACAGCCCAGGCTAAGCTGTACTTGACTGTCAGTACCGTGGGTTTTTATAACCTTGGGGACGGGACACTTCAGATTCCAGAGAGCATCTGATTGGACAGAAAACCTGATGAGAAGTGCAGAATGATGTCATCAGACCGGTCAATCCGTATGGGGGTAGTGAGTACATTTTGAACGCGTATATAAGATAAATGCTCGTTTTGTCATTGTTTTGGTCGAACATATTCATGGGGACTTTAAATAGCTTCTTTTGGGGATGAGCATCTATGACACGCCCATCGTTGGCAGGACGTTCCTGTTGCCAGCTTACCTCTCTGTCTGAGATTAAGTCTGATTGTTTATTTTTTTAGTGTCCGTGCGTAGAGTTCTGATGTCACTTTCCACGTCCACACACTCCTGGTTTATTTTATTAGTTTCATTTTCTTTATTAGTGGTAAATATCATAAATGGTAAGCTATAGAGTTGTGCGTGATTCTGCTTTTTCTCCACGGAGTCAGTCGTCTGTTTAAATAAGAATTAAAAGTGGAATATAGACCCGATCTTCTTCCAGACACTCCAGAGTGAGGCTAGAGTCACATCCTGACACTTGCCCATTGTCCTGGTGTGCTATAGCTCTCGCAGATTAATCGCTCTCTGCTTATTCATTGGCTGCTGCTTCTCCATCGCTCAGCCAATCACCAGCTCAGAGACAGACCATCTCCTACACCACGTCTAGTTTGTGTGCGCATGTCTGAACGTGGATTATCCAACAGTCCTGATGTGACGGGCCTTGTCTCTGTCCATGTGTTACAGAACCCCCTGCAGGTTCTGGTGAATGCCATCATTAACAGTGGCCCGCGTGAGGACTCCACCCGTATCGGCAGAGCTGGAACAGTCAGGAGACAGGCCGTGGACGTGTCCCCACTCCGCAGGGTCAACCAGGTACATCCTCACACGCACTTAATCCAAATCCATTGATGGGTATTGGACGCCGCTTCTGTTTTCCGGTTGTAACACTGTTTTGTTAGAATACATTTCTGGAAATTCTAAGCAAATGGGGGGTCTACTTTGAAGATGCCAAAATATTACATTTAGATTTATTCTGGGATTTTTTTTTTATCATAACATAATTCCTGTTATTATTCTAAAAGGGGGGGGTTGAGTGTGTCACACTCATCACAAACGCACAGAGATTTAGTCTCGAGTTCCGCAGCATGCCGAGACCAAGAGGAACATGACGGCAGTCCTGTCTTGACGTTCCTCGTGGTCTCCACATGCTGCAGTTCTTTGGCTGCAGCTCCCATTGCTCAGCCAATAACAACGTACATCTCATCTCACCTGTAAACACTGTTGGTTATTCACTTGTGTGTGTGTGTGTGTATCTCAGGCTATCTGGCTGCTGTGCACCGGGGCGAGAGAGGCCGCCTTCAGAAACATTAAGACCATCGCCGAGTGTTTGGCTGACGAGCTCATCAACGCCGCCAAGGTAACCAGAGTTATGATGTCATGTCACGGCCTTGTGAAGTCTGCCACAAGAAAAGCGCGAGACTAGAGTCACATCCTGATACCAACCGTTGTCCTGATGTGCTATAGCTCTCGCAGATTAATCGCTCTTTGCTAATTCATTGGCTGCTGCTTCTCCATCGCTCAGCCAATCACCCGCTCAGAGACACTCCTCACACTTGTTCTGTGTGTAACACTTTTTTTTATTTTTTTTTATTTTTTTATAAACGATTGAGATTGATATTAGATGTTTAATCTTCATGGTCGTTAATGTGTTGTCTCCGTTTTGGTTCTCAGGGTTCGTCAAACTCGTACGCCATCAAGAAGAAGGATGAGCTGGAGAGAGTTGCCAAGTCCAACCGTTAAACCTGCTCGTGCTTTCTATTAAAAGATCGAATAAATTTGGAGAAACTTCAGATTGTCGTCTCTGATTTCAGCATAATGATGAGCAGCAAGAAAACCTGTTCTAATGCTATTCCATCCCATAATCTGTAATGATAAATTAACGATAGCCAGCATAAGCCTAAACAATTTGTTTATTTGTTAAAGGACATGTCGCTATTTATCTGTTTCTAGTTACATTTAATTTGTTAGATCAGATACCACCGGCCCGTCCCCAGCCTCTCTTTATGTAACTTCTTTTGGGGATGTTCCACAATGTTAAATGGAAATAAAGTCTGATGTGTCCTTCGATTAATTAGATTAGATCGATGGTTGGCAACTTTCTGTGGTGTAAAAGGAATCAAACATGGTACTGTTGGTGGGAAACGAACAACTTCAGGGTAATAACAGTAATGCCACAACCTCAGTGTTGCTTATTTCCTAAAAAAAACGCACCACAGTGTTTTTTTTTACGCAAGTGGCCATTTTGCATTGCAAAACATCAGCTAGCACGGCTAAAAATGATTCGGGGTCAGAAATGTGCACAGATTTAGTGCTTCTGTACCAAATACACCATTACAAAATGAAAAGTCCATTAAAACCTTTTCTATTTTTTTTAAAAAGTGTGTTCAGTGACGTTTGGAGCTTGTAGAACTGAACAGTTTTTAAGGTCATAAACACGACAGATCTGTAATGCTCGATCATGATACGATTAGCCAGAATATAAATGTGAATTAAACACGTCCCAGAAGTTTACAGTCCGAGGGAGAAGTCGAGACTTATCCGGTCAAGCGGAAATGAAGTAACGGACTACAGAAAAATACCGCATTAAGACGAGAATTCAATTCGTACATTTACTGAAGATTAAATCGAGGTCTGTTTAAGGTTAGGAGGAGGTTGTGATCGTGTTAGCTGCATGCTAATAGTTCATGCTAGCTAGCGATCGATTAAAATCAGCAACCGCCATTTTGTTTATTCCCCCTTTTTACTCGTCTCTACTGTTGAAGAACATTCTTTCCCTGGATGGGAAAACTAAATTGGTGTTCCGTGTATGCTTTCTTGGTTCATTCTTACTCGTGTACCGAATGCGAGTGTTTTTAACCAGACCTAAAATTCGAGGACGACTTAAAACAGTATATTTCCTTTAACTATACCTCGTGTAAAAGCACCTGGTTTCCGAGCTGGTTCGGATGCTTCTGTTCTAGTTTACTGTGGTTCGTTAGCAGAGTGGAATAACACAGATCCATCAGCTGTGACTTCCAGATCGACACTGGAGTAATAAACAAAACGATAGGTAGGCTGGTAGTGGCATGTCTACTGTGAAAAAAAAACAAAAAACACCAAACGAATAAATTTTTTTTTTTTTCATTAGCGAAACTTTACAAACATGAGCTAAATAAGCTAGCTAGCTTAACACTGTAGCTCTAAAGGAGTTCCTGAGGGTTTGTGTTGAGAAGAGGAACCACCATGATCAAGTGTAAGAAGTAGAAAAGTAATCAACGGACTGAAATGGTTTATTTTTATTCGTTAATGTACACAGTAACAGAGAGGCCTGGATTTTAATACATCAAAATTGTGAAGCATGTTCGCGGACGCACGTCGTAGTAACAGACGAGCACGAGCGTTATAAGCGTAGACAGATGTGAAGTGTATGTTCTGTTAGTAAGGGAGTTTCCTGTTGATGAGCAGGCAGAATGAGGACAGCGCCCCCCCGAGTTTGGAGGCCTCACTGCACGCTGTAGGGAGCAGGTTGTAGCCCGGAAACCTCTGGAAGGCCTGCGAAAATAACACCTTCATGAGCATTAATAATTCTTCTTGACCGAATCTGCGCTTATTTATATAACTGGCACATTTGGCGGACCCTCTGAGGGGGAATTTACTGCGTAGATGTTTATACGACTGTGTTTCTCTCATCGTTCAAAGAGAAACGTCAACATGTCCTCATTTACAGATTCACTTTGGTTCCCTCAATCGATTAAAAACATATTGGTCTCGTCAGTACACACATGAAATCCAAAAGAAAACGGCTTTGGATGAAGTGAAACTCACAGAGACGCTGTCGGGACACTCGGCCTGCGTGGGGTGGAGCAGATAATCCGCTCCACCTGCACTGCGCACATACACACAGTTAGCTGCAGCGTCCTCCGGTACGGACAACACGTCATAGTGATGATCGGTCAACTGCTCCATTACCTACAGACACCACACACACACACACACACACGCGTTACATCAGTCTGCCAACATGTTTCATTTCTCATATCGCAGCGATTTGCCAACAATTATCGGTGTTAGTTCCTATTCTCACCAACGTTATAGCAGCTATAAACGGTCGTTCCCTCACCAGCCCTTCATGTTATCGAGAAAAGTGTCAACTCCTCGGTCCTGAAGATGTCGGAGAAGTTAGAAGTTACAGCTTTACCTCTGAGCGGTACAAAGTGCTCACACTGGAGACTCCTTCCGTAAATGTTAAATAAACTTCTCCTTACAGAAAACTTCACATATTAACGAGAACACGTTTTCAATATTGATGTGGCGTGTCCACCGCAAATGAAGTTCCTGATTTGAGCACTAGATGTCGCTGCCATGTAAACCCAATTTTCGCCTCTTCACTATGTTAATAGAATGAATCCCCTAGGCCAGGGGTCTTCGAGGTCTGGTGTGGCTGCAGGCTTTCATTCCAGTCAGTAGGAAACACACGTCATAGTTGGTTGGAGAGAAGATGAACTGATTAAATAAATTAATTCAGCCTGCAGCCACATTGTTGCTTGTTATTATATTATTATTATTATTATTATTGTTATAGCACACTATCCCCACAGAAATATAATTTGTCCACTGAGAACTGTAAATGGCTGCACCTTAAATAGTGTAGTTTATAGTAAATTTCTTTCCTTGGTGCACTTTGGTACGACTCCGCCCCCGAGGCCCTGCCTCCCGTAGTTCAGATGTGGAAGAGTAGAAGAAAACTGGATTTAATAGGGTTAATGTCTAAACATACTGGGTAAATTCCAAGTCTGCCGTTTCTCATTTCATTATACGATTACAAAAATGGAGATGATGCTGATTTCCAATGTTGCTTGAAGCACAGATTCAAAGATTTGTGAACGCTTTCATGAAAATATTTCAAAGGAGGTAGACTTCTGTTATTTGTTAGCCACCGTTAATATCATCGCTCCAGAAAACCTCAGACGATAAACATGGTGTCTCTCTCATCTGAGGGGAAAGTGTGGAGATGTAACTTCGATGTCGTTCCTTTAACATACCGACAGGAATCCGACCAGACGGCCTGATAAGGTTATAACCTGGAATGGGGGCGGAGTCAGGGATTACATCATGAGCAGCAGCATCTACTACTTCTACTACTTCTACGCACACGCATATATGTAAGTGTTTGTGTGTGTGGACACCAGGGGTCAGGGTCTGCTCTTATGGAACCCGATATATGTGATGAGATCAGACTTAGATACAGTCAGACTGAGTGCAGTACCATTAAGTTTTCTTATTTCATCACTTCATAAACGTTAACACATCATAATGTTCAGAAGAAGAAGAAAAAGAAAACTCCATTAAACTCCAACATTCTTCTCTAGTGTACAGTGGATTTGAAAAGTCTACACACCCTGTTAATATCTACAGACATTTTTTATATATACATTAAATAGACAGAAATATGTAGCAAATTATTCATCATCGTGCAAGAGGAGTTCCACGTGCCAAAAGAATTTACACTTACAGTGCTCGACTTCGTTAAAAAAAACAACAAGAACAGTGAATGGGTTTTTTTTTTTTTTGCCGCTTTGAGCTCATCGCGACCTCCGAGCGCTCAGCACGGGTGTGAGCATGGGCTCGAGTAACACGAGTGACCAATTGTCTTGGCAACACCAGGTGCTTTCGTCGTGTTGGGACGAATTTACATTTTATTTAAAGGTTAAAATTCTATTACAAAAAATTTTTTTTAAATTCTACACCCCTGCACGCACACACACACACGCGCGCTCACCCTTAGTGTCCGCCTCGCTCCCTCACTGTTACTGAAGATGATGGTCTCAGGGCCTCCCATTGAGCAGATGTTCTTCAGACGAGTACCAGCAGAAACAGGCACTGTGGACACGGCAAAGTCCTACACATACACACCAAACATTTTAATAAGGACTACAGTAAAGTTTGAATATTGATTGATGTCTCTGAAGGTGCTGGTGAGTGTAGCTTCAGTATAGTGATATTGTTATACCCTGAAGCTGTTGGCCAATATACTGAGTATAGCGATCCTTTTAAATCGGGACGGTGTCGGGGAGTATAGCGATTCTTTTATACCCATTTGTTAATGAATCTACTTCGCTTTATTTTATAATTGTTCATTTAGGCTACATGCACTACTCCAGTGACACTTTATGGACTTAATGGATACAAACAGCACCCCCTAATGTGTATACCAGTCATTGCACCTAGCCAAATGTATAGACCAAGAGGTCTTCACTGCAGCCTGTAGGACGATGACAGATAGGGTTAAGACCATGCATGTTACATGCGTGAATCTAATCCAATACGTGATGCACTACAGTGAGGACACCCTCACGGACACAGGAAGTAGCACCTGCGGACCTGTAATTAGGGAGGGAGGCGGTACATTTTCAAACCGTTCTCTCCATCTTCAGGTCATCATGTTCTTTCGGCTGTTCCCTGTTAGGCGGTCGTTGTTTGATTTTGCACAGGTTTAACGCCGGATGCCTGTCCTTCCATTTGACCAACCTGGCCACTGCCTGGGACTGGGGCTGCGGTGACGAGATCCCGGGATCCCTTCATGTGTACCTTCATGTAAGATGTTACTATGCATTTGGTCAATTTATTTTTGAGGATTGAATCACTGAAAATTGAAGCCTGTAAGTTTGAAGCAACACGGTGTGTCGGATCTACTCGAGTGTCCCCACCACACACACAAAGCTGAAAACTGTACTGGCTGATGACCGTGCTCTGGAGTCCAAACGATGATAATATGGATGATAAAGACAGGATGCAGCACGTGAGCAGCGGCGGTCAGTGAAACACTGCATGGATATGATGCAACCGCAAAGAGCGAGAACTTGAAATGCATATGCAATGCAAATACTGCAGAAGTTAAAGGATAAATTGACTGGAAATGATGCAAACGGTGAGCAGTTCAGGCGGTACAGCAGACGGAGCTTCGTAAACTCCTTGCTACTCTCAAAGGAAAACGTGGAGAGTCCACGAGGAAAATAAACCTCTGACAAAAGGAACATACTGGACGTTGCACATCGCTGCAGTCGATGCTGACCGGCGTGGAACGTGTTAACGACCAAATAAACTGGTTTGACCCTAAAATAACCAACACTTCATGATGCATGTTGAGAAATGGTTGCATGAAAATCCCCAAACTGGCTAAACTGCTGAATTAGCAATGTTATCTGGATGTAAAGTTCATCCTGAGGACTGTGTTCTAGTTGTTCATTCTTAGAGTCACTTCAAGAGTGTCATCTACAGCAAGTATGAAAGGAGAAGCAGAGAGAGCTGCAGCATTAGCAGAAATATGTTCCCCTGAAATGGAAGAGATCCCAAATTAAAACAGAGGAACTGGAAATACAATCAAAAGCAGGAAAATCTCGATATGGATAACCGTTGCCGCTTCAACAGCCACGATCAAACTGCATGAACAACATCAACTGTCTTCCCAGTTGCAGCCAGTGGTATAGACTGATGCCATGGGTGATTACTCGTAGTCGAAAGCAAGCAGGAAAATTCACCGAGCCACTGCAGGACAGCTAGTGAGCCAATCCAGACACCAACAGAACATGTAGCTATTGCCACCGTCCCAAACGACCCACATTCAATCATGCAGTGGCGTGAGAACTGAAGACCAAACAGGCTGTGTGTATTTCGATATGATGGATAGAAAAACATTATCCAGTATTTGCCAAATTATCCATGCTATATAAGAGCCTTTAAATACGACATTGAAAACAGTCTCGAGAGTAATCAAGGCAAACGATATTATTATTTATTTGCCAAAGACGGGTTATTCTGAGGCAAAAAAAAAAAAAGCTCCTTTAAGAAAATTATGTCGGAGTTTCAAATGCGTACGTGGACTAAACTGGCAAAATATAAAAACAGAACAAAGTCAAGCCTCACACGCGTATGCACTTTTTCTTAAAAGGTTTGCTGCAATGTAATGCGAAATCTGCAAGCAACGGAGGAACTTGATATTCTATCAAACCAGAAATGAATCCTTTCAAAGCCGCCAGTGAATAATGGAGAACAGCTGGATATGACATACTGGAAAGAAGCAGTGTTGGAGCTGGATTCGCATTCCTACAGATGTGTCATTTCTGGAAAAGCGAAGCAGAGCGTATTTCAGACCCACCGTTTAGGAGACGATTTATTTCGGAGACGATACAGTGTGTAAAACACTTCAAAAGGTCCAAAACAGCAAACCCTAAACCCCGAGCAGGGAGAAACTTGATAGAAGTTGGTATAAGCAGTTATGCCACATGTGGCAGTTGGAATGTCCAAAACATCTGCATCTACAGGTGTGAGAGATTCCAGTCTACCCGACTCCTTCACAGCTTTATGTCCGTTCTGTGGAGGGGAACATTCCCTTGGTAGTTGCAAAAAAAAGAAAAAAAAAAAGGAAGAAAAAGGTGTGGGTGTGTGTGTGTGTGTGTGTATGTGTGTGTGTGTGTGTGTGTGTGTTTTTGTGGGGGAAAAAAAAAGAAAAAAGAAAGAAGTGTATATTTTTTTTTTATTTTTTTTTATAATATATATATATATTAATATTTATTTATATTGGGTTTTTGTTTGTTTTTTAAAAAAAAAAAAAAAAAAAAAAAAAAAAAAAGAAAAAAAGAAAGTTTTAAAATTTTTATAATGGTATATTTAAGTTATTTATTGGGGGGGGATGTGGGGCAGGGTGTTAAAATATAAAATAGAGGAAAATGGGGTGGTAGTAGGCCGGGTTGTCCACTAATCGTAGGGTTGGCGGTTTGATTCCCCGCCTGGGTGACTCCACATGCCGAAGTGTTCTTGGGCAAGACACTGAACCCCAAGTTGCTCCCGATGGCAAGCTAGCACCTTGCATGGCAGCTCTGCTACCGTTGGTGTGTGAGTGTGTGTGTGAATGGGTGAATGAGACACAGTGTAAAGTGCACATTTACCATTAGATATGCTATTAAACCCCGAAGCTGCTGGTGAGTATAGTCTGATTATAGCGTTGCTTTTATACCCGGAAGGTGTTGGCGAGGATCTCAGCTCCACGCTGGTTGGTGTTTTTGGAAAGGCAGACAAAGAATTCTTTCCCAGTGAAGAGCACATCACTGCCCTCCAATGTGGCTCCATCATCCTCCATCTCCACCATGGTCAGGTTCAACTCTGTGAGGACACGCCTCACTGCCTCTGCCTACACACACACACACACACACACACACTTTTCATCCTCATATCAACCGTGCAATCATTTCACTTTGTTAACTTTTAAACCCCACTGATATCAATAGGATACCATGCTATGATGGTTTCCGTGGTTACATCTCTGAGGTTGTTCCCGTTCTGTTCTTGTTGATTTTAATTAAAACGTTTATAAATTGTAGCGGTTTATTTTGCTGTTTCATTCATAAAACGGTTACACTAATGTAATGTGTGTGTGTGTGTGTGTGTGTGTGTGGGGCACCTCCTGGCGTCTCTCCTGGTTGAGCGGTTGTGTGAGGAGTGCCGTGTCTCCCTGTACGATGGCCATGTCCTCTATCCTCCAGCTCTCAGGAAGGTGTGTGTTAGTGTGTGTGTCTGCAGGGATCTCCAGCACCTGCAGTCCCACCTTCTGTCTCAGAGTCCCCACTAACACCCCATACTGACGCTGCAACTTTGCCACCTCCACCTCCACCCCACCCACACTGGGGGACTGAGGGATACCACGTACCACAGCATGGGTGAACCGCCCGTACGGACACACACTCGCCATAGCACTCGGAGTGTGTGTGTGTGTGGTGTGTGTGTGTGATGTGGTTACAGGGTGTGTACCTGTGGTTTCTAATGGATCCCTGTGAAGAGACTCATTCACTCATCTACATCACCCACACTGAGAGAGAGAGAGAGAGAGAGAGAGAGAGAGAGAGAGATGTGTCACTGTTAGAGAAAAAGTAGGTGACAGTTACCTCTCATCTCATCCGGCCCCGCCCCCCACACACATTACACATGACTATTGTTATTACTGCAGATGGCATAACATCACTAAATGAATTATTGATCAGCACGTTGGTCAATGCATCATTTTTTTTGGCCTATAAACATATAGCTTAAATCAGCAGGGTTCCCCGAACCAACCTGCATCCCTAAAGCGACGTGTACCCCAATACAACAAGGTTTCTGAAAACAAGCCCCCATAACCCAACGGTTCTCTAAACCAATGTTCTCAGAACCAATAACTTTGAAACCAGTGGTGCATTTCAAACCAAAAATGTTCCCCAAACTAATGTGTTTCTTGAACCAAGAGGTTTCCTGAATCAACTAACTCCCCTAAACTAATGGGTTTCCCTGAACCAAAGGAGTTCTCAGAAGTCCCATAAACCAACTGGGTTCTAAGAAACAGTGGTGTTTTTTTTACACAAATGTAGTTCCTCAAACCAACAAGAGTTACTAAAGTGACAGACTCATCAAACCAACAGGGTTCACTGCAGGTTACAAAGTGTTGACAATATCACTGAGGTTTGAGGTGCTAAGCATGGTGAATGGCTGGTTCTTAAATAAATAAATAAATAAATAAATAAACAAACAAGTTGCCCAGATTCCAGCTGATAGAGTAGAGGAGGCTCTCACTCCAGACTCATGAACTTCATATTCTACAGGTGACTCTGTAATTCTTCATGCAAAATACCAGGAAACTCTCCCAATTATTATTATTATTATTATTATTATTATTATGAAATGAAGGCATTAAATTCAAGCTCATTGTGTTTTTTAAACTTTTTTTTCCTGTTATTGTAGTTATTTTTACTCTCTGTATATTGTATAAAAGACCACAGTCACAGAGAGAGACAGAGAGAGAGAGAGAGAGAGAGAGAGAGAGAGAGCTGATCCAGCAGGATGAAGTTGTTTAGTTATGCAGGAATGAAAGCTGACCGGATGATCTCCCTCTGCACATGAAAGGAGTGAGGAGAGAGAGAGAGAGAGAGAGAGAGAGAGAGAGAGAGAGAGATAAATGATATTCAGGTCTCAATCACACAAAATGGTTAGGGCTGAAGCATACCTTTTAGAGCTAGATTGTTTCCAGATTTCACTATTTCACAAAACAACTGGCACACACACACACACACACACAAAGTATTGTCTAGAGGTTCTACAACAGCCATGAAGGTACAGTACTGCCAAAAATGAAGGTTGCCTAATGACCTAGGCATGCAGTTTGAACAATGCTAAACTAGTAGCTATAAGCTTTCAATATTTGTTATCCTCGCAATGCAAAAATAAAGAATCAAACTTTAGACGCTAAACACTGATCACCCAACACTGATCACCCAACACGGATCACCCAACACTGACCATCCTACACGGATCACCCAACACTGATCACCCAACACGGATCACCCAACACTGACCATCCTACACGGATCACCCAACACGGATCACCCAACACGGACCATCCTACACAGATCACCCAACACGGACCATCCTACACGGATCACCCAACACGGACCATCCTACACGGATCACCCAACACGGACCATCCTACACGGATCACCCAACACGGATCACCCAACACGGACCATCCTACACAGATCACCCAACACGGATCACCCAACACGGACCATCCTACACAGACCACCCAACACGGATCACCCAGCACGGATCACCCAGCACGGATCACCCAGCACGGACCACCCAGCACGGACCATCCAGCACGGATCACCCAGCACGGATCACCCAACACGGATCACCCAACACGGATCACCCAGCCACGGATCACCCGACACTGATCACCCGACACGGACCACTGATCACCCGACACTGCATCTGCAGCAAAGGGGAAAATATGGACATTTTGTAACCGGAACCCTTTTTTTCTGCAAAATTGCACAAGTTAAAGATGTGAAGCAAGGATCTGCTTACAAAGCTAAAAAGAAAAAAAACACTTCACAAAAACCCAGTTTCATCTCTTAATCCCCTCCCCCCTTTTAAACCTTAATCCAGATAACACACACACACACACACACACACACACACACACGTGTTATATTGTAACAGAGGAAAACACTAAGCCATGCTGCACTTTCTGTTCACAGCAGAGCTACAAACAAACTTTCAGTGTGTTATAAATACCCGCATTATTGTTATTAATCATGTAAACCCCGATTATAAATCTAAATATCCGACATCTGAGCTTACCTTACAAAAATAATAAAGTCTCGGTCTGAATCCGTGAACCGGAGTTCATGAATCTAATTCATCTCCTCTCCTCCCACACCCAGAGCCCGTTATATTCTCTCTCTCTCTCTCTCTCTCTCTCTCTCTCTCTCTCTCTCTCTCTCTCGCCTTTCTCTCTCGTGCTCCACTCCCCCTTCCCCCGAACATTCCTCCTTCTCGTCCATGTCCAACTACCAACTCCCATTCGACTCGCTGAACCGATTCCTTCGGGTTAGTGAATCGAACTAAATGAATATTTCTTAAAATGTACACACAGTTCTTATATTAACACACCTTTATTTTATTTACCATCTAAATAATGTTTAGACACTACAGAGGAGTAAGCAGGTCCCGATATTCGTCATGAGAGTATTATAGTATTAATAAAAACAATAACATCCTGATATGGTCAATAAAGTCTTATGAAAGATTAATGACTCTTTCACAGCCCTTGTTTGTTCTTTAAAATGCTTTAGAAACAGCGCCCCCCCTCACACACACGCAATAAGAAAATAAGGCGCAGTAGAATGATCCGTTTCCATGGAAACGTGCGACAGAGGGATTTAGCTATAAGATAGCCTTTGTAGTAATTGTGGGGGGCGTGTCAGGTTGTAATACTTAAAATAAAATACAAATTAAAGGGTTATGAATGGGCCCTGGCTCCTGGGTGCACGTTGGGGCTGCTCTGCCAGGGGAATGCCATTCCATTTTTTCTTTTAACACTTACATTGTTAGGAGTGTATCACGATGTAAAACATGTAATTTCCTGTTGCCAGCAGGTGGCGGTATGACTATAACTGCACATTGGCATGTAGATAGGCTCAGGCCCAGATTCTTATTAAATGTGTGAAGTTTGGTACAGATTGAACATTGTATGTTTGCATTATAACAACTTCCTGTTTCATGGTATTATTTGCATGCTTTAGCACTTAGCTAAGTGTTGCTAGCATGTTTTAACATGTTTCTAGTTTGTTGGTAGCATATTTACCACTTGCTGGCATACTTTAAGATGTTGGTAGGAGGGCATCACAGTGTAAAACATGTCACTTCCTGTTTCCAGTGGGTGGGGCTATGAATATAACTGAATGTTGGTGTGTAGCCGTGTTCAGGCCGGGACTTTTATCAAACGTGTGAAGTCTGGATCAGATCAGACAATGTGTTTTTGAGATATAACAACTTCCTTTTTCATGGCGAAACATTGAACTTTGTGAGACCGCCACGCCCACGACGTGATGTTATGTGATGTTGGTCTGATGATATCTCTAGGAGGAGTCCGTTACAGTACGGGGCCTGAGAACAACGGTCCTCTGTGTATTCTGTAAAGTTCGCACAAGCATAATGTTGTTCATAGCCGCTTCAGAGAACA
The DNA here is from genome assembly GCA_012411365.1 of Ameiurus melas. NCBI lineage: Eukaryota > Metazoa > Chordata > Actinopteri > Siluriformes > Ictaluridae > Ameiurus > Ameiurus melas. The sequence continues at coordinate 27,187,303 of CM022764.1, read as the reverse complement.
CATCTTTGTGCTGTTCTACTTCTATACTGTGTCCCAAAAGTGTCCGTACACATGGAGGGGATGATGTACACCAGCACCACGTTGATTGTGTCTTCATCAGCGGGTGTTGGTGGACATCCACCACTCGCTCGGTCTGCAACACTTCCAGTCTTTCTGAATTTGTTAATAAGTTTGGCGACAGTGTGGCGTGTGTGTGATGTGCTTGCCGTGTTTCCTGTTCAAGTCCATCGCAACCTTCCTACAGTGTCCTCTTTTCCATCCCCACCTCAAAACCCGCTAGAGAGCGACCCAAGAGCGAGTCAGCCTTCTAGAGTTTCATTCTATTTAATTATATTCATTTTTGGGTTTATTTATTTTAGGAGCCTAGACCTGCGTTCCCTCTCTCTGGGGAAAGTTAATGGTTATGGCACCACTGGGAGTCAAACTCGCAATATCCGAACGATAGAGCGAGAATGATCTGTTACACATTTAAAATAAAAACAAAAACACACAACACACAAGAACTGATGCATATGAAGAACTTTATTAAACGTATTTAAACATGGAAAAATCTGATAAACCTGTTATGAACTTTGAGTTATATTATATGAGAAATCTGTATCACCTGCTGCCACGGCTCTCTTTCTACAATGAAACAGTAAATGGTCTGCATTTATATAGCGCTTTTATTCAAAGCGCTTTACAATGGTTCTCATTCACACACACACACACACACACACACACACACACACACACACACACACACCACTCACACACACACACACACCAATGGTAGCAGAGCAGAGATGTAAGGCACTAACTTGCCATCGGGAGCAACTTGGGGTTCAGGGTCTTGTCCAAGGACACTTCGGCATGTGGAGTCACGTGAGCTGGGAACCGAACCTCCAACTAGGGATGCACCGATACCACTTTTTTTCAGACCAAGTAGCAGTACTTACATTTGGGTACTTGCCGAAGTACCGATATGAGTACTTCACATTTTTCGAAATACCCCATGTCTGAAGTATGTCATCAAACGTACCTGCTATGGCTTGGCCAGTGTGCGAACCCGAAACTGCGTTGCTTGTAAAAGGACTCTCTGGGGAGTGAAATCCTCATCAATCCACTGTGCTGTTAATCATATAAGAGACATTGGGCGGACACTGCTGGTCCAAATATCAGTGGTGAAGCTGAAGGCGAAAAAACTGGGTATGTTTTCTTTTCTCCCGTTTTTTGTTGTTTTGTTTTTTTTTTTGTTACAGTAAAATTCTTTCTTTCCCCCCAAAACCACAAAAAACCAAATTGTTTTTTTACACCTAAAAAGTTTGTCCAATGAACTTTGTTAGAGCTTCTGTTATTTTTACTCCCCGTGGGTTGGCTCTGGACATTTTCTCTCGCTTCTCACCAATAGTAGAAGGGTTAGGGTTCAGTGTCTCACCCAAGGACACTTCGGTGTCATGTGGGCCGGGAATCGAACCGCCAACCCTACGATTAGTGGACAACCCGCTCTACCACCTGATCCACAGCCGCCCCAAGTAGGCAAGCAGATGTTTCTCAGTGATTTTATCTCGTTCATCAACGTTTGTGTCTCCTTCTCCCACTCTTGTGCCAGATCTCTTTTTCTGCTTTTAAGCTCTTTGTCTCTTCCACTAAGCTTTCTCTCTCGTACTTCCATCTTTCTGATGCTCCCTCCCAGTCCGCGCTCTCTTTCTCCCAGTCCGCGCTCTCTTTCTCCCAGTCCGCGCTCTCTTTCTCCCAGTTCTCTCTCTCCTTCTCCCAGCTCTCATTATCTTTCTCCAAGATTTCTGTCCTCGCCTCTGCTATTTTAACTTGTTCCTCGAAGTCCGAGTTGTACGCCTGGAGCTGACCGATGTATCGCAGAAGCGCAGCGTTCCTCTCCTCTATCTCTCGCAACTTTGGGTTTTCTTGCTCCTCCACCTCTACAGTCTGCGTTTCAGCGTCCATCTTAGCATGAGACAGACTTCCCATCTCGTCTTCTCTAGCCTCTTTCCCTCTCTGCTGCAAGTCTTTCAGGTGCTGCTCTGTCTCCTCTTTAATCTGAACCTGGCTTCCGTTCTGGTCCTCTACCTTGGCCAGTAGCTGCTCAGCGTCTTCTCTCTCTGGCTCAGTGGATTTCTTCCCCTCGCGCTCTGACTCGGCCTGCTGCTGTTCTCCCTCCGAACCCGACTGCATCACCAGCTCACACCTGACCTCCACCTCCTTTGGCTCTCCCATGTCTAGGACTGTCTCAGATTCCTCACTTCCCCTCGCGACATGATCCCCTGTACTAACCTGTGACGTCATAGATTCTTGTCATTCGAACGCGCCTGTTACTAGGCCGCGCGTGTGACGAAAGCGCGCTTGTTGTCACGTGATCGCGTGGATGGTTGTGCACGATTGGTACCGAAGGATGCGGATCTCTTTCATTTTATACGACTTTGGAGCGCTGTTTACGGGTAACTCCGGGCCTCAGCCACTAGGGGGCCTCAGCGACTTGCGGATGTTTAGGTTTCTTACCCATCCCATGAGGGTAAGACTCTCATGAGTCTCTAACTTTAAAGAAACCACACAGCAGAGGTTTACAGAATGTTTTCTAACAGTTTATTCAATTCTGTCACCATAACACGGGGTTGTTTCTTATTGAACAAGATACTGCTGCATAAAACACACAGTGGAATCTCTCCATCCATGTAACCTCAGAGGGATGTGGTGTGGTGGTGGTGTTATTGTTGTTGTTGAATACATGTTCGTGTTGTGAACTTTTCTTTTTAGATCTCTGACTGAATGATGAGGATTTTCCTGAATATCATTAACTGATTCAAGAAAACAAAACAAACAAACAAACAAAAAAAAAAACAACCTAGCCATTAAATTCTCATTCTCCTAAGCTAACAGCTATCAGGGCTGCTGACACTGTGCTTGTATTTCCTCATTTGTAAGTCGCTTTGGATAAAATCTGCTAAATTAATAAATGTAAACGCCAATTATTATTAAAAAAAATCGGCTATTGTACTAATAAAATAGTGTTGAACTTGAGTTTTGTACAACAAACTACACACAGATAAATTGAATAGATTTCCTGCAAAACAGGGTGAGTCTGTAAACAGCTGCTGTTAATCTCTGTGTGTTGTGTGTGTGGTGTGTGTGTGAGAGAGAGAGAGAACAAGGCCACACCGTCTATTGTTGAAAGTTGAGGTGACAGATGGTGCAAGGTTTTGCTCCATGATCAATACTGCCCCCTAACGGGCGTTTCAATCTACCGTTCATTCATTGTCTCTTTTGCTTTTTCGTCCCTCAGTCTTTCCTTCCTTCGTTCCATCATTCTTCTTTCTTCTCGTTCTCTGGAAGTCTTTCATGTTGATTCGTTTCTATAACCGCAGCTCTGACAGAAACACAGCTGCAAATCTCAGGTTATATTACAGTTTTTACGACGACAATTTTTTTTTCAGTACTTTAAACAGTTCTTCTGAACTCTTCACCAACACACCTACAGAACACAACTGACAAAACGGTTGATTTCATGCTCAAAGTCACACACTGTCAACTAAACTCCAACACTCACTTTCAAAATACAATAATACACTAATATAATACACTACGTGTACCACATGACAAAACACTAACACAATACACTACGTCTACCAAAACACTAACACAATACACTACGTCTACCAAAATAATAATAATAATAATAATAATAAACTTTATTTTATAAAGCGCTTTTAAAGTAGCTTCTCAAAGCGCTGTGCATAAAAACACAAATCACAGAATAAATAAAAAGTTAAATAAAATGAATAAAACTGTAATAAAAACAAATATAAAACAGTCAAAAAGATATTAAGAATCAAAAGCGAGTTTAAAAAAGTGTGTCTTTAAAAGAGCTTTAAAAATGCCAAAGGACTGAGCTTCCCTGAGTTCAGGGGGAAGAGAGTTCCAAAGTGATGGAGCGTAGACAGAAAAAGCCCTGTCACCCATAGACTTAAGGTGGGTTAGTGGAACAGTTAGTAGATTCCCCTGAGAGGAGCGCAGTCTGTGATGTGGGGTGTACGGGATTAATAAGTGAGTTAAATATTGTGGAGCCAATCCGTGCAATGCCTTGTATGTTAACATCAAGATCTTAAAATCCACCTGGAACCTTACCAGGAGCCAGTGTAAGGACTTCAAAACTAGAGTGATATGGTCATATTTCCTGCTTCCCGTCAGGATCCGGGCGGCAGAGTTCTGAACATACTGCAATTTGTTAATTGCAGTTTTAGAAACTCCGGCTAAAACGGCATTGCAATAATCCAACCGCGTGATAACGAATGAATTGATCAGCTTTTCAGCAACAGATAAGTTTAGCATTGGTCTTAATCTGCCAATATTTCTGAGGTGAAAAAAGGAAGCTTTCACAGTGCTCTGAACAAAAAAATCAAAAGTGAGGTTAGTGTCAAAAATTACACCCAGGTTCCTCATCTTACTTTGGGTCTCTAGAACAGAGCCATCAACGGATAGAGACAATGGAGCCGCTTTGCGAATCTGATGACGGGAACCTATGAACATGACCTCAGTTTTACAGTGCATCTGGAAAGTATTCCGAGCGCTTCACTTTGCCCACATTTTGTTATGTTACAGCCTTATTCCAGTATGGATTAAATTCATTATTTCCCTCAAAATTCTCAACAAACAATACCCCATAATGACAACGTGAAAGAAGTTTGTTTGAAATCTTTGCAAATTTATTAAAAATAAAATAACAAAAAAAGCACATGTACATAAGTATTCACAGCCTTTGCCGTGACACTCACAATTGAGCTCAGGTGCATCCTGTTTCCACTGATCATCCTTGAGATGTTTCTACAACTTGATTGGAGTCCACCTGTGGTAAATTCAGTTGATTGGACATGATTTGGAAAGACACACACCTGTCTATATAAAGGTCCCGCAGTTAACAATGCATGTCAGAGCACAAACCAAGCCATGAAGTCCAAGGAATTGTCTGGAGATCTCAGAGACGGGATTGAACCAAGGCACAGATCTGGGGAAAGGTACAGAAACATTTCTGTGGAACCTTCCAGAAGAACAACCATCTCTGCAGAACTCCATCAATCAGGCCTGTATGGTATTGTGGCCAGACGGAAGCCACTCCTCAGTAAAAGGCACATGACCGCCAACCTGGAGTTTGCCAAAAGCGTCATGTCTGGAGGAAACCAGGCACCACTCATCACCTCGCCAATACCATCCCTACAGTGAAGCATGGTGGTGGAAGCATCATGCTGTGGGGATGTTTTTCAGTGGCAGGAACTGGGAGACTAGTCAGTATCAAGGGAAAGATGAATGCAGTAATGTACAGAGACATCCTTGATGAAAACCTGCTCCAGAACGCTCTGGACCTCAGGCTGGGGTGAAGGTTCATCTTCCAACAGGACAACGACCCTAAGCACACAGCCAAGATAACGAAGGAGTGGCTCTGTGAATGTCCTTGAGTGGCCCAGCCAGAGCCCAGACTTGAACCCGCTTGAACATCTCTGGAGAGATCTGAAAATGGCTGTGCACCAACGCTCCCCATCCAACCTGACGGAGCTTGAGAGGTCCTGCAAAGAAGAATGGGAGAAATTGCCCAAAAATAGGTGTGCCGAGCTTGTAGCATCATTCTCAAAAACACTTGAGGCTGTAACTGGTGCCAAAGGTGCTTCAAAAAAGTTCTGAGCAAACGCTGTGAATACTTATGTTCATGTGCTTTTTTTTGTTTGTTTTTTTATTTTTAATAAATTTGCAAAGATTTCAAACAAACTTCTTTCCCGTTGTCATTATGGGGTATTGGTTGTAGAATTTTGAGGAAAAGAATGAATTGAATCCATTTTGGAACAAGGCTGGAACATAACAAAATGTGGGGAAAGTGAAGCGCTGTGAATACTTTCCAGATGCACTGTACAGTGTGAAAGCATGTGTAAATCTGGCAGTACAAATCCATTGTTTTGCTCTCAGGTGAGCTTGTGTGTAAAAGAATTTCAAACGTTTTAAATTTGTGTTAACTGTGCGCATTTGGTGTCATAGCAACAAGACGTGTTAATTGTATAGCCTCCACAGACGGGTGTTGTGCTACCTGTGTTAAGAGTTTAGGAAAATTGTTAAAAGTATTGAAATAACTGTAATGCACTACTTCTAATACATGATCGTTTCTCTAGAAACGGCTTACTCACAGGGACTTGCACAGCGGAAGCTCCACATAACCGCATTAAAAAACCGTGTGTAATTGTTGATGTGGTGAAGTTTTCTGTAAGGACATGTTTGTGTAACACGTAAGGAAGGAGTCTCCAGTGTCAGTGGCGTGTAACAGTCAGAGGTGAAGCTGTAACTGTACGTTTCCCCACATCTTCAGGACGGAGGAGTTTATGCTTCTTTGCAGAGAAGTGTTAAAGTGTATATGAGATTATAATCAGGTCTGATATTAAACCACATGCTGTTGTAATCAGTGTACAATGGTGCAGGCAGGAGATGTGCGTCCCACATTCACAACATTTTTTCATACACACACACACACACACACACACACACACACACGCACACTCTCAAAACAATGCACGGCTTTCTCTGGAGCTCGGATTTCCAGCTGCTTGAGGAGAATTCGCTCAGATTCAGTCGTGTAACGATAAGTTAAAGAAGAGAAGAGTTCTCCTGAAGGTTGAAGAGACGGACACACGCTCATCATGTCCAGCTCCACGGCACTGCTCTCCTTCGTCCTGCTGAGTCTTCTGCCTTCCACAGGTACGACCTCCACACCACTCTGCCCCATCAGCACTACATATCACCATGCATACCTTACATTTAGGCCTGTGATGAAATGATTTGAGAAGGCACATGTGAAGAGCCGTCACGGGTGTAATGAACGTGAACACGGTGGATTGTTTACTCCATCATGCTAAGTGTAGACAGACCAAACACACATCAAATCCAAGCCTCAGCACAAACTGTCCAATCTACGTACAAATGATATAATGACGGGAACTGTAAGTTTAGTGCTTTATGGTTCATTACTCAATAGTTTCATTGTTGAGTTATTGATATATATATATTAGCTTTCAGCCTCTTGTCTTATATCAGCACCATTCATTATTTCTGGAGTGTTCTTTGAGCAGAATCACGTTGTTCGGCACCAGGCCGAACCAGGATTCTATTTATCACCATCAGTCATTTAGGACAACATTGGATCATTCAGAGATCCTCGCTGAACTTCTGGAGTGAGTTTGCTGCACTGAAAGTAAAGGGGCCGAATAATTTTGCACGCACCACTTTTCAGTTTTTTATTTGCTAAAAAAGTTTAAAATATCCAAGAGATTTCATTCCACTTCACAATTGTGTCCCACTTGTTGGTGATTCTTCACAAAAAAATTAAATTTTTATATCTTTATGTTTGAAGCCTGAAATGTGGCAAAAGGTTGAAAAGTTCAAGGGGGCCGAATACTTTCGCAAGGCACTGTATGTATATACAATGAGCCAAATAATATTTGACTGATTTTTGAATGAAGTTCCTGTACCTTGAAGTTGTATGAGTCATGTTTATAATTAAAATGTATTCCCTATAAAAGAGTTAACACGGTGCGGACGTGTTCAGACAATAAATAAAGTGTAATTAAGCATTTAGCGAGAACTTGTGTGATAATTCTCTGACATTAGTTCCACGGTGTAGTGAGCTGATGAGAATGAGTCAGATCATTCGACTCAGCTCAGAGTCGATTGGAGTCGCTCCCAAAAAACTTATTTTTTTTCAATGTATTGTTGTTGTTTTTTTACAAGCCAAAACCAGACATATTTAGTGATATTTTGACTTTGAATTATTCATCTTATGGCTCAAGCTGTTTCATGAAGTCTTACTCTATCGTTCAGTAAACCAAACAGCATTACTTTTCATTGCATTTTCTATCAGACGTGCAGACGGTTCCTCCCTTTCGTGCCTCGTACACACAGCTGAGAGTCAAACTCACTGTTCACGAACAGCTCAGAGTTTTTCATCAAATAAACTTGATTCAATTGATAAACTTGATGACACTGCAGTAGTACAAAACAACGCGCCTTACAGAAAAGTCACTTTTTGTTTTTCACACTTGATTTGATACATTTGACTCTTCGACTCTTTCTCCACTGACACACCAGCTATGTGGCTCTTTAAGATATTTATATATTTATATTTATTCACTTGGCAGACACTTTTATCCAAAGCGACTTACAAATAAGCAAAGCGATATATCGAGCAGAGAACAATACAAGTAGTGCTACTGTACAAGATCATTAATTGAGTTCTAGAGGAAGCAAAGTGCACAGAGTCGAGGTATAAGTGCATTGTGTGTGGGTTTTTTTTTTTCCCTCATTGCCTCGGTGGGTCTTTAGCTGTTTTTAGTGAGATAGTGAGAGATTCTGCAGTCCGGATTGAGATTGGAAGTGCATTCCACCACTGGGGAACGGTAAGCGTGAAGGTTCTGGAAAGGGACCTTACGCCTCGCTGAGTGGGAACTACTAAACGTCGGTCGCTAGTCGATCGCAGATTGCGAGAGGGAATGTAGGCCTTCAGGAGAGAGTTGAGGTAGGAGGGTGCTGTTCCTGACAAGGTCTTGTAGGTGAGCATCAAGGCCTTGAACTTGATGTGGGCAGCTACAGGAAGCCAGTGGAGGGAGATGAAGAGGGGTGTGACATGGGTTGTCTTAGGCTGGTTGAGGACTGCAGCATTTTGAATCATCTGAAGGGGTTTGATGGAGCTGGCTGGGAGGCCTGAAAGCAGTGAGTTGCAGTAGTCCAGTTTAGAGATGATGAGCCTGGACTAGTATCTGTGTAGACTGTTTGGTGAGGTATGGTCGGATTTTCTTGATGTTGTACAACATCAGTAGGTTGATGTTGAACCTACAGGACCTTGCAGTTGCTGAGATGTGGTCTGTAAAGGTCAAGCCATCATCAAGAAACACCCCAAGGTTCCTGGCCATCCTGGTTGGCATGAGTGTAAGTGAACTGAGCTGTACAGTGAAGTTCTGGTTGATTGAGGGATAGGCTGGGATGACGAAAAGCTCAGATTTTCCCAGGTTAAGCTTAAGATGGTGCTCCTTCATCCAGACCGAGATGTCCGACAGGCAAGAAGAGATGCGTGCAGAAACAGATGGGTCATCAGGCTGGAAGGACAAATAGAGCTGGGTGTCATCAGCATAGCAGTGATAGGAGAAGCCATGAGACTCAATCACCTGACCGAGAGATGTAGTGTAGATAGAAAGGATCTGCTGCACAATGGCTGATTGTTTGTTTTTCTAGGATAACGAATGTCTTAAACAGTCCAGCATGACTGAAATGTGGTGGGTGAACAACTGAGCAATAGAAGTGAGCATGACTGATCACAAGGATCATTTCTGTACACAATTTAACTATTTATTCATCTCTTCTCAGTTTCCCAACCCCACAGGGAATTATCTATCCTGCAGATCCCAGACCAAGAGGCATAGTGGGATTTTTTTTATTTCTAAACTAGTCACTAATTTTCATACCCAGCTTTAGATTTTTTTTAGTATTACTATACGTAGTGAGATGGTAATGTGAATCATGGGTTCATCATTGCTCTGCTAGGTTGGGCACTAGGGGCCATTACTTATTGTCTGCTCTGGGTGGCGCCCTTGGCATAGGAACATAATCTAATCTCAGGATGTAACACAATGCCACTATATTTATTGGTATCTGTTTCTCCAAATATCTGTACATATTTGTGTTCGTATTTAATCCAGTGGTTTGTGAGGTCTACATAAGACTTTTTTTTTCACAAATTATTTACACGTTTAAGATGTTTGATGATTGTTGGTTAATTTGCATGATTTTTTAAACTATTCTAGGTTTTTTGCAGCCCCAACTGATTAATTTTTTAACCCTAAGTACATTCCCCATCTGAAACTATTGGAACGGCAAGACCAATCCTTTTATTTTTGCTGTAGACTGAAGACATTTGGGTTTGAGATCAAAACATGAATATGAATATCAGATTGTATTTCCTGGTATTTACATCTAGATATGTTAAGCAGCATAGAACACAGCACATTTTGTATCAGACCACCTAATTTGTAGGTGAACAAAAATATTGATACATATGACTGACTGATGTTTCTTGTTTCCCAGGTGTGTCCTGTTAGACTGATTGTTTAAAGAATAAATAGCTCTGAATGTCTACGCTTGGTTTTAGCCATCAGTTTCACCTTTTTGTTAAGAAGGTTATGCCAACATGAAGATCAGCGAGCTGTCTATGGGAGAAAAACAAATCAAGCCTTATTAAAGATGAGAAAAGGGGGAAAATCAATCAGAGAAATTGCACGAACAATGGGCATAACCAATACAACAGTTCGGATTGTCCTGAAAAAGAGAGAAACCACTTTTGTGTGGAGAAAGAAAGGATCTGCTCATGATCCAAATCATACAAGCTCATCTGTGAAGCATGGTGGAGGTAGTGTCATGGCTGCTTCTGGAACATTCTCACTAATTTTTTATTGATGATGAACCCATGATGATAGCAGCAGAAAAAATTCAGAAGTCTACAGGAACATTCTGTCACCAATGATAATGATCCAAAACACGCTTCCACCTCAACACAGGACTTCATCAGGGGAAAGTGGAAGGTTTTAGACTGGACAAGTCAATCACCAGACCTTCACCCAACTGATCAGCATTTCACCTCCTGAAGAAGAGTCTGAAGGGAGAAACCCCCCCGAAACAAACCACTACTAAAAGAAGCTGCAGTAAAAACCTGGAGAAGCTTCACAACAGAAGAAACCAGTAGTTTGGTGTCAGTGAGTCGCAGGATTGATGCAGTTACTGCGAGCGAGGGAAATGCAACCAAATATTAAGTGTTATTTACTTTCATCTACTTCAAGATCTGTTCCTATACTTTTGCACACCAAAAATTGGGTGGTCTGATACAAACGGTTCTATGTTTTATGTTGTTTAACACGTCTAGCTGTAAACACCAGGAAATAAAAGCTGAAATCCTAAACTCTCATCTCATCTCTGTCTTTTGATCTCAAACCCAAATGCCTTCACCGCCCGCTCCTGTAGTTTTGGTGGGGACTGAATGTATATCCATTGATCCATTTTCTATACTGCTTATCTTTACTGGGTCGCGGGGAACCTGGAGCCTATCCTGGGGGACAAGGCACAAGGCAGGGGACACGCTGGACGTGGTGGCAATCAGCCTACAATGCATGTCTTTGGATTGGGGGAGGAAACTGGAGTACCCAGAGGAAAGCCCTGAAGCATGGGGGGAACATACAAACTCCACATGCACAGGCGGAATTGAACCCTCAACCCTGGATGTGTCAGACAAACACGCTAATCACTAAGCCACCATGCCCCCCGTTCGTATATATTATGATTTTATTTTACATTTCTCTCATACGTTTAGGTCTCATGCTACAATAAAAAGGACATTTTAAGAATCGGTACTTCCTTAAAGATGACAGGTTTTAAACGGTCTCTGGGTAATGGGCCGAAAAACGTAAAATCTAGGAGACATCAGTTACAGTGTTACAGTATTGAGAAACAGCTGGTGTTTCAGTTCCTGCTAATCACCTAAGTAGCTAATGTAACTAAGTTAGCTAGATAAGCATCTTGCCTACGTAGCATTAACCAAAACACCAGCTAGGCCACTGATTCCATGTAACATAAATAATCATGTTCACGTGACATTAAGTTTATAATGAATAATATCTCCATCCATCCATCCATCTTCTACCGCTTACTCCTTTTTCAGGGTCACGGGGGAACCTGGAGCCTATCCCATGGAGCATCGGGCACGAGGCGGGGTACACCCTGGACAGGGTGCTAGTCCATCGCAGGGCACAATCACATACACACACACACCCATTCACACACTACGGACACTTTAGACACACCGATCTGCCTACCATGCATGTCTTTGGACGGGGGAGGAAACCGGAGTACCCGGAGGAAACCCCTGAAGCATGGGGAGAACATGCAAACTCCACACACACATGGCCCCGGCGGGAATTGAACCCTGGACCCTGGAGGTGTGAGGCGAAAGTGCTAATTGTTACACAAATCATGTTAGTATAATCATTATGACTGAATCATTTCCATTTCTTCATTTCGCTCACACTTTTTGTCTGTGTGTGTGTGTGTGTGTGTGTGTGTGTGTGTGTGTGTGTGTGTGTGTGTGCACGATCTGATCAACACCTCTCTCTCTGTCTGTCTCAGCAGTGTGTCTCACATGTTACAAGTGCGTGTTTCCAAACGTTTCTCCACTCGACTGCCAGCCGGTTCATATGCAATGTGCTGAAGGTGAGCGATGCCTGTATAACACCGGCAAGGCCATAAAGGGTGAGGACACACACACACACACACACACACACACACACACACACACACACACACACTGATCCACTCATACCAGCACCACACACACTACCACGACAGTGTTACAGCCATACTGAGAATAAGCCATGAGTCAAAAGAGAACAACTTTGGACCAAGAACATCCCCCTGAGGGACTCCTGCTGTACTGATTCAATAAACTAGAGATTGTTCAGAAAATATGGGCAGTCCATGGTCAGACTGGTTCTTACTGGTCAGACTGGATTCTAACCAGCCAGGTATCATAATTTTTTAAGAGATTTGGACACTGAATTAGTACCAGGATTGATGGTTTTGATCACTTGCTGGCTGGTTCTGTCTGGTCGGGTCTGATGGCCTTGGAGAGGATTTTGGAAACATGCAGACTGGTTCTAATTGAACATACAGCTGTAGACTGGTCAGGTTTGATGCTTTTACAGTAGTTTTGGACTCGCTTTTTAAGCAGTGTGGCATTTCTGTAAATGCTAGTTTGCTAGCTATGTTCATGTTAGCTAACTGCTTGCTAGCTAACACCAAGTTGTAGTTAACTAACTTTAGATACAGTATGTTAAGTAAAATAATACATTTTAAGTTACAAACTATGCAGAAGGAATTATAGGACATATGTGTGGTTGTTGTTGGTGTAGTGGAGGTATGATACCAGCACAAATCTGAAGCATTAGCAAGAGAAACCGAGAGGACATGTGGAGATATTTTTTGCCTGGTCTTGTCGTGGATGTCAGGACATGAGTGTGAACTCGCTTGTTGTTCTCTGTCCTCAGACTCTGTGACTTTTGTGCTGAAAGACAAGAGCTGTGCCAAGGCGTCTGAGTGTGGTATTATGGGACAGAAACGTGCTGCAGGACTCGTCTTCAAATACACCACACACTGCTGCGACACTGACCTGTGTAACGCTGTGGCCCCGCTCGGCGCCCCCTGCTGGAGACGAACAGCACTGAGCCTCTGCGGCACTGCGCTTGCTGTCCTGCTGGCCTCAATGTGAACCCACACACGGACTACATATATACTCTATATACTCTCTCTCTCACAGCTTTAACGGTACAAACCCTCTGTAACCGACAGGACCGTTCTAGAACCTTACGAAACATGTTCCGATTCTAGAATCGTGAATGCTGATAATACCCCTAACATGCTCAAATTCTGGAACTAAATACAAAACACCTTGTTCCAATGCAAGAACATTAAAGTGCACTCGTGTTCTAGACACCTAACAATTTCTGATTCTGGAACGCAAAAGGTCAGTGAACGATGCCATAGCGATGCTCCATTTTAACTGACCGTTTACGGGCTACGACCCCGTTACTGTTGCTGCTTTATTTCCATTGTTGTCCTCAAGGTTTAAAAATGGTAAAACCACCCATTCTAACACTCATATCTACTGTATAAAACATGGTAAGAGCTAGTGAGAGACGGAGATTTAACAACGTCATAGATAACGAGACGCGCCCTTCCTCCCATCCCAGTTTACACCATACGCATGTGAATGTTTTTATAATGCAAGACGGATGCAATGCAACATGTTATTACAGACTAGTTCTCTTGTGCACAGTAGTTCTAGTGTTCAGAAACATTTATTATCATTCGTATCATTCATTAGTAAATTTATATTCATTCATGTTCCATACCTGTCCGTTATATAGTCTTATAAAAGTCATAAAAGTTATTTTTAAAAAATTATAAACAGATATTATACAGTTATATATATATTTTATATAGAACAGGTAATCATATCTGTCGGGGGGGATCGGGGGGTTTACATGATAGGAAAGGCTTGAGGGGGCTTTAGTTGCAAAGGGTTGAGAACCTCTGCCCTAGTGCACATCCCTTACAAACACATAATGCTTTGGGACACTATTCATAATCATTTTAAACGCGAAGACCAATTTAAGAAAGGTTTTGTCACCTTTTTTGGTAAAAACAAGTGCCCTAAAATGTTCGTCATTAGGAGGCAATATAACTCTGACGAGCCATTTTCTTTTGGCACATTTAGATATACCGCTACACTAAAATGATGCAGTGTCATCGTAACGTGGCTGCACTAACGCTCTAGCTAACATTTTAAGTTTGAATAATCTAAAACCAAAAAGTAACTTGTCTTGCTAGACCTTTTATCCTGCTACAAGATACAGTGCCTTGCGAAAGTATTCGGCCCCCTTGAACTTTTTAACCTATTGCCACATTTCAGGCTTCAAACATAAAGATATAAAATTTTAATTTTTGTGAAGAATCACCAACAAGTGGGACACAATTGTGAAGTGGAACGAAATCTCTTGGATATTTTAAACTTTTTAGCAACAAAAACTGGGAGTGGTGTGTGCAAAATATTGGCCCCTTTACTTCAGTAAGCAACCTACTCCAGAAGTTCAGCGAGGATCTCTGAATGATCCAATGTTGTCCTAAATGACTGATGGTGATAAATAGAATCCACCTGTGTTAATCAAGTCTGTATAAATGCACCTGCTCTGTGATAGTCTCAGGGTTCTGTTGAAAGCGCAGGAGAGCATCATGAAGACCAAGGAACACACCAGGCAGGTCCAGAATACTGTTGTGGAGAAGTTAAAGCCGGTTTGCTACAAAAGATTTCCAAGCTTTAAACATCCCAAGGAGCACTGTAAAGCGATCATTTTGTAATGGAAGGAGTATCAGACCACTGCAAATCTACCAAGACCTGGCCGTCCTCTAAACTTTCAGCTCAGACAAGGAGAAGACTGATCAGAGATGCAGCCAAGAGGCCCATGATCACTCTTGGATGAACTGCAGAGAACTACAGCTGAGGTGGGAGAGTCTGTCCATAGGACAACAATCGGTCGCACTGCACAAATCTGGCTTTATGGAAGAGTGGCAAGAAGAAAGCCATTTCTCAAAGATATCCATAAAAAAGTTTAAAGTTGCCACAAGCCACCTGGGAGACACACCAAACGCCACACCAAACGTTGAGAAATGGCTTTTGGTAGATTTGCAGTGGTCTGATACTCCTTCCATTTCAAAATGATCGCTTGACAGTGCTCCTTGGGATGTTTAAAGCTGGAGTATCTTTTGTATCCAAATCCGGCTTTAAACTTCTCCACAACAGTATTACGGACCTGCCTGGTGTGTTCCTTGGTCTTCATGATGCTCTCGCGCTTTCAACAGAACCCTGAGACTATCACAGAGCAGGTGCATTTATACAGAGACTTGATTACACACAGGTGGATTCTATTTATCACCATCAGTCATTTAGGACAACATTGGATCATTCAGAGATCCTCGCTGAACTTCTGGAGTGAGTTTGCTGCACTGAAAGTAAGGGGCGGGCGAATAATTTTGCACACACCACTTTTCAGTTTTTTATTTGCTAAAAAAGTTTAAAATATCCAATAGATTTCGTTCCACTTCACAATTGTGTCCCACTTGTTGGTGATTCTTCACAAAATATTAAAATTTTATATCTTTATGTTTGAAGCCTGAAATGTGGCAAAAGGTTGAAAAGTTCAAGGGGGCCGAATACTTTCGCAAGGCACTGTATGTGTGTGGATTAAAGCAGCCATATTGTCTCCTGTCCATTTACTACAGTATCTAACACACATTCCAGGTACTTCACTTCTTGTTTAGACCCAATAATCATACCCCCCTTTTTTTTTTACTTTAGAACTCGAACCAAATAATATAGACTCAAATACAGAGGCAGAGAGCTTATTATCTAGAAACCATTCAGAAACCTTCAATTTTCTGCTTAGCTCGGCTTCAACTGTTTCTTTCTCATCATGAAAAACTATTATTGCTGCCCTGTCTGCATATAATAAAAGTTTGTACAATAATGAACGCTCTCACCCAGAGCTCATGAGCTGTGATGTCATGTCGAAGTAATGCGTAAACCATGGAGATGTGACTAGCGGTTAATGTTAAAAGCAATTTCAGGGTAATTTAATTCATAAAGAGTCTTTTCCTAGAGACTTACCAACACATCTGAAGGAAACGTTGACGTTCTGGGTGGTTCTGTCTCCTTTCCATAGTCACTGAGGTTTTACGACATCTGTATAAAAAGATTCGGCTACGTGGTAGCTTGCTAAATTGTTTGCTTTGCTAATTCTTGTTCTGAGGCAAAAAAAATATTAAAATCATTCTTTCAGGTTGTCGCGTTCTGATATTTTATACCAGGGGTGGGGTGATGACACGTCACGAGGAAAACGATCATTATTACATCGCTTATCGCCATGCTACACAAGTGTAGCATGTATTAAATACTTCATAGGATTTAACTGAACAGTGATCTATCTATACATCAGTTCTGCTTTCTCGGATCTCTGCCTCGGTTCACTTTTTATTATTTGTTAAGAAATAAGTCCATCACATCGTTTAGGTTCTTTATTAAGGCCCGTGTATTTGCTTCACTTATAAAAAGGATAGAAAAGACAACACACATCTGTAATTTGATCATCCTCTAACCAGTTGCAGCTCCATGGCGGCTGTGGATCAGCAGTGATATCAGCTCGTACACACCCGGAGTTAAGCAAAAAGAGGAAGGAAATTCGCAGCGCAGGAGGAAGAGCAAGAAGTCAGAGAGAGGAGGAGGACGAGAAGGCTGGAAAGGTTACAGACGGAGGGGCAGGAGAAGGGGGGAGGAACGGGTGTTTCCTCTCACGCTGCGGACAATCGCACTTCTCTGTTTTACAGGAAACCTGCATCTGGTCTTACTTCAGAAACCTTAACAGACAAACAGTTAAAGAGCAATCACCAGATAACGTTTCTGATATAAAATAGTCTTAGAGCTTTTCCTGTGTTTCTTGGCACTGTAGATACATATAAAACAGTAAATATAAATATATTAAAAAATCATTAAAAAAACATGTTTTGTAGAAATTTAAATCTCGAGTCCCTGAAACCCAACCATAGAAACCTTCACAGAATTTGTAATGGTTATAATGGGAATTGTATTGGTTTTAATGGAAACTGTAATAGTCCCCTGTAATATGATGCATTCCATGGGTGCCATGTCCAGTGGCTCCCATTAAGAACCAGTAATAATGGTTTTAATGGTTAGCTGATGGTTTGTAATGGTATTTCTAATGGAAACATTGGAATTTGTCATGGTTTCTATATTTTTTTTTTTTCTCCCCAATTTCAGGGTCATCCTGCACTCGTCCAATCGAACGCTCTCCAGAACATGTTCATCACACTTTTTAAACGAACTGGGTGGGACAAAGCGCCCTCGGGTAGCAGCAGGTTAGTATCAAATGTGCAGTTTCCTGCATGGTATATTCCTTCCAAGCCAGCCACGGTGTTGAAAAGAGGTTTGGAGTTTGCATGTGTGTGCGAGTCCCCTACCAAAATCTCCATTTTTGGCTCAAATGTGCATGTCTGTTGATGGTGTGTGAGCAGCAACATGCAGTTTTTATACTCTGCTCATGTGTGGGAGCCAAGTTCAACACTTCAAGGCACATGCGTGTGTGTTTGTGTGTGCGCGTGTGTATACACTAGACAAAAACAGCAGTGGCTCACCAGACCAACCCCCACTACCTCACAGAGCTCTCTACCTGCATATGAAACAAACTCCCACAATAAACATGGGCTCGGTCTCAAATCCTGTACTGCGTAGAAGAGAAACGTGACACCTCGCACTATTGTGTCGAACACAACAGACCACAGAGTGTGTGAGAGAGGTTTATGCCCCAAAAACACTGAAATCAGTGCTCTCTGATAACTCCGCCCCTTTCTCTATGAACACACAAAGTGGTTCATACTTCATTTGTCCTTTCTCACACGAGTGCACTAAAATACATCATCGGAGACGCAGCTCCTAGTCTGACTGTGTGGTTTAGAGGTGCAATATTAGTCAGGCTGACTGCACGGCTGCTTCGTCGCTACGACACACTGAGCAAACGGCTGCAGGGGGTTTCGTTTCCGAAAGACGAACAGAGAATTAGCCAACGTCATCCTGAGAGTAAACGCTCGCACTCACACACTCTCCAGTCCCTTCACCTGCTCTTGCTTTAATTCATCTAACGAGATCTACGCTAAGCTAGCAAGCTAAGCCGCGTTAACATTAACGTTCCCTCTGAAGCACTAACTGTGCGATGTCAAGCTAGCTTAAATACTTAAATGCAATAATTAAAGTATTTTGCAATATGAATATTACAGGCTAATGGTGAGGTCACGATCGAGTTTGTGATTGGCTGGTTAAATTTCACTTAAGCTCCGCCCCTTCTGGACTGTCATTTGGAAAAATTAACGCACGTGTGTTCAGCTAAGTGTGGAAACATGAGATACAGCATTAGCGTGTGTATAAACAAACAAACAAACAAACAAACATGAAGTATGGGAAACATGCTATGGAGTATTAAGCGTGTGAGACGATAGAGCAGAAAAGAGAAAGTAGAGGAGGGTGTGTATCGAACAACTAACATGTTCCTTAACAAGTCTGAAACGTCTCTCTAGTGCAAAATTTCCTCCCCGAGCTGCTTGTTAAAGGGACGGTTCATCAAACTGTTCGAATACGCCTTTTAGTTGGGTGAAGCGCTAACTTCAGGTAGCCGTATAGTTTGAATATTCTTAAGAATTCCTCCATTTTGGTGCATAAAGATGAGCCACGCCCTCTTCCAAAGCTCCTGATTTTGTGACGAAGTTCATCTAAGCGAAAAATATAATAAATGAAAGACTCCGCGTCTTTGTGCTAGCTAACTAAATAGTTACCTTGAGTCATTAGCTAGCTCGCGCTTGGTGTACACGTTGCACAGTTGCCTAGCAACAGTGATCTCATGAACAGATGTTCGGTTTCCCCATGTCAAAGGCACAATATTATGAGCTTTGTTTTAATAAACTGTTACATAGAAAAAAAAGTACAACTTATGGGGCGTGGCTTTTAATCTAGAGTGACCTATAATCCAGTAGTTTTTGAACGGATGTGAATTACTTGATCAATGACTGATGTAAAGGTAGGAAACACAGGAAAATATGCACATTTTGAACCATCCCTTTAACAGCTACTGAAATGCAATCCAATAAGAAACCGTGTTTGTGTGTGTGTGTGTGTGTGTATACAAAACAGTGTGTGTGTGTTTATTTGAGAGCTTTAACGACAGACGAGTAGGCAATATGGATCTCGTCGTCACTCGGACACGTGGAGGAGAATTCCTCACGTGCGTATGCAGCATCCAGGTATCGCCATAGCGACAACAGAGAGCGAGGGATGGAGAAATTCCGAAACTTCAGACACACCACCTGAGAGAGAGAGAGAGAGAGAGAGAGAGAGAGAGAGAGAGAGAGAGGAGAGTGAGCGAGAGTGAGCCCTGTTAGACAGTGGATTTGTTAGTGTCATTAGCTCTGATTCGTCACCTTGACAATGTGTAACTTGGGCAGAAGGTTGCAGTCGGCCAGTGTAAGTTCCTGTCCGTCCAGGAAGGGGCGGGATGATGTGGTGACATCATCAGCACTGTTCTCATCAATCTCGTCAGGTAGAGGAGAGCCGAGGTAATCATCCAGTTTCATCAGAGCCTTCAACAGGCCTTTCTCCAGGTCTACACACACACACACAAAAAAAGTTATTTAATTTCATGATGATGATGATGATGATGATTATTATTATTATTAGTGGTGGGACTCACTGTCATTCATGCCAGGGTTGGAGTTCTTGATGTAGGCAGAAAATTTAGAGAAGACATCCATACCAGCAGTGTTGGACTCTGGGTTACGGGCAGCCAGACGAGGGTACCTGTGGTGTGTTTGTGTTGGGGGGTGGGGGAGGTTGCAGAGAAGAACCAACAAAGGTTAGGAAAAGTGATGCATCAACCAACCGTCAATCATTCATCCACCCATCCAATCAACTAATCATCCACCTATCCAACCACCAAGTCATGATCCCATTCATCCGCTTACCCAACCATCAACCATTTATCCATCTAACCACTTACCCAACCATTTATCCATCCAACCAACCTCCCATCCATTCATCTATTCATCCAGCCACCAATCCATGAACCCATTCATCCATCTAATCACTTACCCAATCATCCAACCAACCATTCATTTATTTACCTAAAAATCCATCCATCCACTGATTCATCCATCCATTTATATACCCATCAATAATCCATCCATCCAACAAATGCATCCATCCATATATCCACCCATTCTTCCAACTATCTATTCCAACTTAGACCCTCCATCTATCCCCAATTCTCCATCATTAATAGATCCATCCAACCACCCAAACATCCATCCATCAATCAACCATTTCATCTATCCACCCATCCATCTGGCCCTCTATTCCCCATCCATCCAGCATCCCACCAGTATTAATGAGAATGGTGTTGACATTGAAATTAGCATTAACAAATGAACATATGGATGGTCGGATGGACTGAAAAGTGTACTTAAGTGTTTTAATTTATTTGTTTTTGTTTTTTTTGTTCTTTTTTTTTTTTACCAGAAAATAAATATACCGTACATAACTGTAATAATAAACAGACTCAGTGATAAATCAGATTTTAAATAAAAAAAAAAACAGAAATCAGATACTACCCTCACACAGACAAAGATAGATGGTAAATGTATATGAATTGATAAAAAAATAAAATGAGTAAACGGATGAGTGCGTACTTAGGAGGGCAGAGGTGTTCCTCGAGAAACTCCTCGATCTTGTTGGTGTCCGTTTTCACTTCCCGTCCGTAGAGCAGGAACGGGGGCTGTGCTCCTGGAGCCAGGTCCTTCAGGACATCCGGCTTCCTGAATTTTATTTAAACATTTCATCCTGTTAATACGCAGCTGAAGACATTTTACACCGTGTGTCAAGACCAAAATGACATGAATTAAACCGGTCTAAAAAGAAGACATTATGAAGTGTATGAACACACGCAGACACACACCTCTTCATATCGATGGTGGTCACATTAAAGGTCACTCCTTTAAGCCACAGCACCATGAAGAGCCTCTGGGAGAAAGGACAGTTCCCGATGCTCTGCCCATCACTGCCCGCCTACACACACACCCTTCAGTTTAGCTTAGGTCATTCTAATCACCAATGATCATGGTTAACTACTTTGAGAAAGATGAAAACGGTGTTTGAGAAAACACAAAACGTGTTCTGTTTATATTTATATTTGTATTTATTTGTGCAACTTAAAGAGGCTTTTCTCCCCCTCACCTTTAAAGCTCTCCACCATTTCCCTCCATAAGGTCCCAGTGTATCAGTGGGGAATTTGATACACAGTTAAACAAACATCCTTATTCCCTCACAGCATCAACGCTGAACAGATGGTCAATGTATTAACCTTTATACGTTTGCTTTGTTTGTGTGTGTGTGTGTGTGTGTGTGTGTGTGTATAAGGGATTGCTTTATGTTCATTGATGCCATCAGCTTGATCCTTCTACGTAGTTATGGCAGAAAGCTAATGTTGGTCTAGCAAAAGCTTTCTAACAAGTTTATGAAGAAACTGAAATGTTTATTAGTCTGAGGTAAACGAAGGTGAACAGAAACAGACTTGCTGGTTAACTAGCTAGCTCGCTAATTAACTGGCCTTCTAAACAGTGCTGCCATCTTAGTTGCTCGATTTAGCAACTTATTAAACCAATCACCGATCACCACTGATCCCAGTAACCAATCACCCATCACCACTGATCCCAGTAACCAATCACCGATCACCACTGATTGTTCACATGCACACTTCCTTGTTCTTTATTTTAAACCTTGTTCTTGGTATATTTATAGTAATAAAAGTGAGTTATTATCCACAACCCTTTCCCTCGTGACTATTTCCAGACTCCTCACGACCACTGCTTCGTGTTCTCTACGATACTGATCAGATCGATAGAATTTTGCAAAAACATAAACCGTAGGTTTGTGGAGCCATAACCAAACGTGGCTTCTTTCTTATGGAACGAAGTTAGAACCTATTATTTCCTATTCAGATGCAACTCTATTCTACTGTAAGTGTTTGCAGAACATCTTCCTTTTATCACGCAACGCGTACTGATGTGCAAACGACGACGACCGTTTGGCGAACACGCCCCGTGCATGAAGTCATCTAGCACCTTCCAGCGAACTAATCAAGTATGCGTTAGGGACTTCCACAAGATACGAGCTAGCAACAGTGTAGCTCGCCGACATCGACGTGACCTCAGCTAGCGTCTAGTGTCTGCAAGCAGCCGTGTTTTTAGTCGGCGATTACTCTATAACGAAACATCACAAATACGTTATGTCCTGTGGCGCGTGTTGTGGTGTGTATGGTAGAAAAAGTCTCCAGGATTTCGAGATATTTTTAAACTAGAGCAGGTCTGAGTGTCGCTGAATCAACAGGTCTGTGTGCGGAATCGGGAGAAAACAGAACGGGCGTTAAACAACACCTGCTTTCATACTGAAGGGAAAGAAGGACAGAACACACACTTTCTTCCACACAATGAGCGCTTTATTTATGTGCGCCTTTACCTCAGTCTGGGAAAAATACACACATTTCCCTCAGGGCCCTGAAAACGGTTTCCTCTCTCTCTCTCTCTCTCCCCTCACACACACTCTCTCTCTCACACTCCCTCCCTCTCTCTCTCTTTCTCTCTCTCTCCCCCCCTCACACACACACACACACTCTCTCTCTCTCTCACACTCCCTCCCTCGCTCTCTCTTTCTCTCTCTCTCCCCCCACACACCTCTCTCTCTCTCTCTCACACCCTCCCCCTCTCTCCTTCTCTCCCCTCACACACACACACACACACCTCTCTCTCTCTCTCACCCCCTCTCACACACACACTCTCTCCCTCGCTCTCTCTCTCTCTCTCACACACACACACACTCTCTCTCTCTCTCTCACTCTCTCCCACATACACACACACACTCTTTCTCTCTCCCTCTCTCTCTCTCAAGGGACAACGCCCATCTGTTTGGATTCACTTAGGCGTTTACATCAATAAAACAATAGACAAAATACTACCGCTCAAGGATAAAGTTTCTAAAATGGCGGCGGTTTAAAAAAAAAAAAAACGACCGTTAGGATTAAAAAAAAAAAAAATGAATTCAAACTCCATTTTGTCCTTTCCGACGGTAAAAGCGCGGCCGCACACTAAACCCGGCGTACTCCCTACACTAGTGCACTACACCCTGTTTACACATAGCGTACACCTAGGGCACTAGATGTCCACTAGGCGGCATGTTGGAACGCGCTGCACCTTGCACTGTTATCAAATAACGTTCATCAGGTGGTTTATTCAGTGACGCTTTTATTTATTCATTTAAATCCCCTGTTTGGCCGAATCAAGGTTTTATTATCAGGTTGGTACAGATAAGACATTTCTGATAACGTGCACTTATGGAATTCTATATATGTTATATGATAGAAGACATGATAGAAAAAACAGTGTTGTAGTAGTAGTAGTAATAATAATAATAATAATAATAATAATAGTTTTATACTATAAGTAATATATATTTTTATTTCATCGTCATAATCCGCGAACTCACCTTCACAAAGAGCTCAATCTCCGTCTGATTTCCCTCGCTCATTTTAGTTTAGTTTGACCGATGAAACTTTTTGCATACACAGACAAAACAACAACAACAACAAAAAACTTCTAGAATCCAAATCTGGGTCGTTTAAAATACTTTTTTTACAAATGTTGAAAATGTTGTCGTCACTGATCCGGTCCGACTTCCGGTCCGAAATAACGTTACCGAAGTCCGTTCAAAGGGATCTCCAAGGAAACGCCGCCGATCCGCGAGAAAGTGAAGTGAAGTGAAATTCCCACCACTGCACACTCAGAATCTCTTTTTAATATAGATTTATATATTACACTTCCTCTGAGAGAGTTTTAAAGACTCGTGCACGCGAGACTCAGCCCACTTCCTTTCAGCGTCAGCCTCGTCTCCCTGGGTGACCGCAAAGCAGATTAGCCGCTTTTCGCTAGTTTCCGCGACACGTCAGCGCGCCCGCCATATTGGAAAGGCCAGTGCTTCGCTGCAGCCCAAATTAAGTCTGATCAAAGTGACCAGCATCGATATGAAGGGGCGTGTCTCTGTGTGTGTTCATACACTTCATAATGCCTTCTTCTTTTTATTTATTTATTTAATACCTATTTAATTATTTTCAGCTGAGTCTCAAATGTTATACAGTGTTATTTGTTATAGACGACATGTCCGTTATGTGTACACATCCACAGAGCACTTTATTAGAACACTATACTAATACTGAGTAGGTCCTAATTTTGCTCGCAAAACAGCCGGAATTTTTCACGCCGTGGATTCCACAAGATGCTGGATTCCTTTGAGATTCTGCTCCATGTTGACACGATTACACGAATACAATTTTCTCAGGTGCGGTCTCATACTGCGAATCTCCAGTTCTGCCACATCCCAAAGATCTTCTACCGGATTCAGAAGGCCACCAAAGGACACTGAACTCGTCATGTTCATGAAACCAGTTGCTTTGTGACATAGTGCCTTGTCATGCTGGAAGTAGTCATTAAAAGATTAAATTGTAAATTGTGGCCATGAAGGGATGCACATGGTCAGCAACAATACTCATATAGTCTGTGGCATTCAAACAATGATTGGTGGTTATTAATGGGACCAACGTGTGCCATGAAAACATTCCCCAGGCCATTACACCACCTCCACCAGCCTGGACTGTTGACACAAGGCGGGTTGGGTCCATGGATCCTTGCTTTTGGTGTTAAATTCTGACCCTCAGATGAATCAATATTCATCAGATCAGGCTACATTTTTCCAGGCTACATATGTCCAGTTTAGATGACAGAAGTGGACCCGATGTGGACTTTTGCTGTTCTGAGATGCTTATTTGAGTGGCTGTCCGAATTACTGTAGTCGTTCACCTTGAACCAGTATGTATGTATGTATGTGTGTGTGTGTGTGTATATATATATATATATATATATATATATATATATATATATATATATATATATATATATATATATATATATATATATATATATATGACTTGCGGCACAAGTTGGGGGAGACCCTGGATCCAATCCATGACTTCAAATTATTTAAATGTTGTAATGTTTTTGAGAGACAGGTGTAATGTAATTCTAGTGTTAATGGCGCCCCCTTGTGAAGAATATTTTTGTGGAGACCCAATGTAGCATGAACAGATCATATACATGCAAATGTAGAAAATACAATAAAAATATATTAAATGAATAACAATATAAAACAAGCACCCACATTGAAAGCAAGTGAAAAAATGGGAGTCTTCAAAGAATATTTAAAAAGACTGGCTGATGTTCAGGACCTGATATGTAAGCCTAGTGGTAGGCTGTTCCAAAGGCCCGATCTCCGTTTGACTTAAGGTAGGACATGGGGATTGTTAAAAGAAAACTCTGTGAAGACCTTAATAGTCTAGAGTCTAGACGGTGTGTAATGCTGAAGGAGATCGGTAATATCAGGAGGAGCCATGTCATTCAATCCCTTAAATGGGTAATGTTCAGCTTTCAGGTCTATAATGTACTACACCATAACAGACACTAGATGGCGCCTTTGACTGATATTAACTCGCTTCTGTTCTACTGTTAATTACAGCCTCAATATGGAAAACACCAAGTGAGTGTTAATGCTGAGTGTTTTATTCCGAATGTTTTAGCTATGTTGAGTGTCTTATATAGAGTGTTTATGTCAAGTGTTTACTCTGTGTTTATGCAGAGGGAACCCGTGTGTGGTTCCTCACAGGCCGTGGTGGAACGATACAGTACAAAGTCACACTGTTCTCTGTGTGTGTTTTCCAGGTTGCGTGCCTGTGTGGCTTCCCTTCACCCGCTTCTCTCTCTCTCTCTCTCTCTCTCTCTCTCTCTCTCTCTCTCTCTCTCTCT
The DNA here is from genome assembly GCA_012411365.1 of Ameiurus melas. Classification (NCBI taxonomy): domain Eukaryota; kingdom Metazoa; phylum Chordata; class Actinopteri; order Siluriformes; family Ictaluridae; genus Ameiurus; species Ameiurus melas. Next base: position 27,161,170 of record CM022764.1, on the reverse strand, counting down.
CTCTCTCTCTGTGTTTCTCATTATTTTTTGCTTTTTCACTTTTCTCATCTTGTGACTTTACAATGATATTATTAATAGTAATATTTGTACCTTGTGCTTTTTTACCCAGGAACAGATCTAAAGCTGTCTGAACAGCATTCAGTCATGTGGTTCGGTTTTATTCAAACCCATCTGAGTTACCCTTGCCTAAGATTAAGGGACTCAATGTCTGTTTTCTCCATCACGCTAAATAAATAGCCCGATCCAAGATACACACGTGACTCAGTCTGAGCAGCTCTCCTTGCACTTAATCCTCTCCTTGCATGGCAACATCTTTCTTCTTCTTCTTCTCTCTAGAATGACATATTCTAATGTAACTGGCCAAACCACACGTCTGTGTAGAAGACTGAGTCGAGATGGTGAGTCATGCTCCATGTTTCCGAGTGGAAAACCACATTCTTAAACCGTGTATAAAACACACACGGTCAGTTCAAAAAGTCTCCCGTGATGTGAAATGAAAGTGGTTTTACGTACGAGAAAAGAAACGGAGACAAATGACAAATGTCCACATGTTTCCGCATTAACTAGGTTTTGTTTAGTCCTGCCACGCCCGCCACTTTTCCTGGCTTACAGACCACAGAACTGTTTAACAATGAGCTCACATTATTGTAGACTCATATTGATTATAGTGATCATTCCATTGAAATCTTACACACACCCAACCACTCATTCTTGAGATATCGCTAACTAGAATCTCAGACGGACACGTAGACAGCCCGAAAACAGGATCCCACCACCACTTCGTGACGGAGGAATAAAAACACGTGCTTCACTTTAAAAATCCCCAGATACCGCTGATATTTGATAAGACTCCGCCCACAGATCATATGATCGGGGCCGGTTCTAGACATTTTGGGAGGCCCTAGGCAAAATTTATGTTCGAGCGCCGTCCCACACCCCATGACATGTTTTTTTTCCCCATTACTTTAGAATGTTAACTTGCTTAAACTTTTTTTTCAAGTCAGTTTAGGATAATTTCATTCGAAAATTATTCATAAAGCCACACTGACTACAGATTTTAAGGCAGCCAGGATGTTTTTTTGCAGTCATTTATTTTGTCATTTATTTATACTAACACCCCCACCCACTAACAAACAGTTTTGCCTTTTTTATACAGTCAAATAATAATAATAAAAAACAACAACAAGATATTACATTGCCAACAAATAGTTACAGATGAACACTTCCTGCACACCGCTTCAGTAAATGAACATCAGTACCTTTATGGTTTTTTTCCTAGCTGGGTATGGACAGGATTTCTCCTTCCTACTGAACCAATGTAGTAGTTCTATAAATATTATGCAGTTGCAGTAAGTCACCTCACCTACTAGTGGACCTGAGAGACAAACTACTAAGCCGAAAGAATAGTTCATTTCTTCACGAAATTGTATGTTTACTTTTCAATAAATATAAGAGTATTTTTGATTGGAAAAATCACATGTAAACATAAAAAAAAGAAGTAATGTAAACATCAGTGGAATTTAGAAGATATACAGACAGTTGAGTTTTTTTTAATGCTCTAGTGCAGTGATGTCAAACTCATTTTAGTTCAGGGGCCACATACAGCCTAATTAGATGTCAAGTGGGCCGGGCCAGTAAAATCATAGTATAATCACCTATAAATAACAAGAAGTCCATGTTTTTACTTTTGTTTTCATGCAAAGACATTTATATTTAATGAAATATCCTTTTATAAACTATATCATGAACAACCTCAGATTTCTTAAGACAAACATGTGCAATTTGCTTCTGATTATCATTCACATATATGTGCATCACAACTGCTCACAGTGTTTGTACAAATGCAAAAAAAACTTCACAGGTATTTGGAACTGAAAAATATAGTATTTCACTTTCAAATGTATGGCATTGCATGAACAATAGGATTCCACCAAACCAAACTCTTTTGTACTGAAGCTGTTGACTAACATTAAATAGCACTTTTTTTTAAAACTATTACCCATTCATCTCTGTGAATAAATAGGAAGTGGTCCATTTTTCATGGAAAACTCTACACTCTGTATCCACTTTTCTGCTTTTTGTCAGACATTTTGTCTAATGAGGGTGTGGGGACGAGTAGAAAATAGAGTAGACTACTCCGTGATGACAAACAGCAGACGTCGCATTGCTGCCATCTGCTGTTCAGTCCCAGAGATGTGCCGCGTCTTTTACCCCCTAGCGGATCATTTAGGAATAGCATTTTATTAAAAATGACAAGTTCGTGTCTTTTATGCATATTTTTTTTTTCACTTTCAAAATTCGTCCTGCGGACCGGATTGAACCCTCTAGCGGGCCGGTTTTGGCCCGCGGGCCGTACGTTTGACACCCATGCTCTAGTGTGTTTGCTCTTTGACTTTGAGGACAAACTTCTTTATTTTTACTTTAGTATTTATTAGTCGGCTCCCGACGCAATGTCATCGTACGCGTGAATTCAAAGTGTCTGACAGTCTCGAAACGTCAACGGCGCTCGCGCTCTTTTGAACTCAGAATTAACCGTCAAATGATCTATCCTGACCCGACTCTGATCGACAGAACAAGGCCCAGTTTATACATTCTCTGCATGCATTCAGAGGCTGGGACCCACTTTGAAACAGTGACATTAATTAGTGTCACTACAGGTGAGTGACAGTTCATCTATATCTAATGGACAAAGAGCCTAGACTTTTGCTGCCCATCTTGACTGGTGGACGTAGCGTAAGGCTGAGCTGTAGCACTTTAGGCCTGTGAGAGGACAGAGGGGGGGGGAAGGCGCACCCAACCAAAGGGGGGGCAGCCAATGTAGGCCCTTTGAAGTATAATCCAGCCTAGGATACAGGAAGGACTTGGCTTATCTAGGGTTAAATTCAAGGCAGGAGGGGCAACAGGGAGAGCTTGTAAACCTCCCACTCGCTTGAGAGATGTCAGGGCCTGTAAAAGAGCTACCTTTGAAGTCAGAGGCTTCTCAGAGGCTGACTCTAAGGGCTCAAATGGGGGCCCCTGACAGACCTTCAAGACCACAGCAAGGTCCCAGGAAGGTATGCATGGCCTGCAGATGGGCCTCAGCCGTCTGACACCACACATGAACCTCGGGTTAGAGGACGTTGCCCCACAGAGGCTCCATCGACAGGGGGCAGGGCTGGCCGAAATGGCGGCCACGTAACGCGATAGTAGAAGGAGCCAACCTTCTACTAGGAGAAACGTTCTTGTCAGAACTCCAGGACTGTAGCGATTGCGCAGTTCACTGGGTGTAGCTGACGTTCCTCACACCACCAGACAAAAAAGGTGCCACTTGGCGCGCAAACTCTCCCTTGTAGATGGTGCTCTAGCGTTTAACATGGTCTCTACCACCTCAGTCGTGCGACCAGAATCTATGAGCTGGTGCCCCTCAGGGCCAGACCCACAGCTTCCTTAGTTCTTGCCAAGGATGATAAATCAACCCGCCTCGGCTTTTGAGACGGTAGGTCCCTAAGGGGCTCAAATGGGGCATCTGACGAACTTTCCAGGACCACAGGAGGTCCCAGGAAGGTATGCATGGCCTGCAGATGGGCCGCAGCCGTCTGACACCACGCATGGACCTCAAAGGTAGAGGATATTGCCCCACAGAGGCTCCATCAACAGGGTCATGGCTGGCCGAAACGGCGGTCAAGTACCCTGATTGAAGAAGGAGCCCAGCCCGCCGAGAAACGTTCTGTAAGAACTCCAGGACTGTAGCAATTGTGCAGTTCACTGGGTCTAGGTGACGTTCCACATGCCACAAGACAAAAAGCTGACACTTGAGTGCATACGCTTTCCTTGTGGATGGTGCTCTAGCTTTTAACATGGTTTCAACAACCTCAGTTGTGAGACACGAATCTATGAGCTGGTGCCCCTCAGGGGCCAGACCCACAGTTGCCGAGTTCTGGCTGAGCGTGATAGATCAGCCCTCCGGCTTGAGACAGTAGATCCGCTCTAGGGGCTTGAATGGGGCAGCCGACAGACCTTCCAGGGCCATAGATGGTCCCATGGCCTGCAGATGGGCCTCAGCCATCTGAGACCATGCATGAACCTCGAAGTTAGAGGATGTTGCCCCATAGAGGCTCCCTCAACAGGGCGTGAATGGCCGAAATGGCGGCCACATAACCCTGATTGTAGAAGGAGCTCACCCCGCTGAGAAATGTTATTGTAGGAGCTCCAGGACTGTAGCTATTGCGTAGTTACTGGGTCCACAGTGAATCCCTGCGGACGGGAATCTCCCAAGGAGTGCCATCCCACAGAGATATTATCTCTCAGAACCATGTTCGAGCTGCCAAAAAGGTGCTATTAGCAGGCTATCTTGGCGAACTCTCGCTAAAGCTCGTGGGAGCAGCGATGGGGGGGGCAGCATACAGATGTGACCTCAGCCACATGTGTGGATTCCACCCTAGGCTCCCAAGATACAGCTTTATCTAGCTCAGTGTTGATAGGATTGGCACTACGCCTGTTGGGGATAGAAACGCCCTCATCGTAGTAGAATAAAAGTTGTCCACTGCACCGGGGAAAGCCAACTTTTCTGAGATTAAACCTGAGCCCCCAGTTCTTCACGCGGGCGAAGCAACATCTCAATGTCGAACCGCCAGCTCCCTGGATCATGCTAGAATTAACCAGTCGTCCAGGTAGCTTGGTACACAGATGCCCTGGAGTCCCAATGGAGCCAGAGTGACATCCATGCACTTTGTGAAGGTGCGAGGGGATAAAGCTAGCAATACTCCTATGCGGAAACATGCACCTTTTAGACCTATCGCCACAAACCAGTTCTCAAACTGGATCTGTGGCACGATAAGTTTGAACATCAGCCTCTGAACCTGTATGTCTGAAGAGTACGGTTCAGATGATGCAGATCTAAAATTTTGCGGAACAGGAATAAAGGCTGTAAACCTCCCTCCCTGAGGGAACGGGGTACATGTTTCAGGACCCCCTTGTCCAAAAGGGAGCTTACTTCCTGCGCTAACGTCGGGCTCTGGTCTGTGCTGACTACTGTGGTGAGCACACCTGTGAACGGGGGAGTCGAGCTATAACTGGACCCGGTAACCCTTTTTATGGTAGACAGAACCCATGGAGACACATTTGGCCGAAGCTTGCACGCTGCCCGATGGTCTCCTAGTGACGTTAGCTATTCCACATTCTATTGGAGAGAAGCATCAGATTTCCGTTGCCCTGTGACAGCTTGCTGACCAGGGAACACAAAAACTTGGGGACCACGTTTGACACCCATGCTCTAGTGTGTTTGCTCTTTGACTTTGAGGACAAACTTCTTTACTTTTACTTTAGTATTTATTAGTCGGCTCCCGACGCAATGTCATCGTACGCGTGAATTCAAAGTGTCTGACAGTCTCGACATGTCGACGGTGCTCGCGCTCTTTTGAACTCAGAATTAACCGGCAAATGATCTATCCCGACCCGACTTTGATCGACAGAACATGGCCCAGTTTATACATTCTCTGCATGCATTCAGAGGCTGGGACTCACTTTGAAACAGTGACATTAATTAGTGTCACTACAGGTGAGTGACAGTTCATCTATATCTAATGGACAAAGAGCCTAGACTTTTGCTGCCCGTCTTGACTGGTGGACTAGCGTAATGGGATGTTATGGTTATGGAGGCCCCGCCTCCAAGCCCAAGGCCCTAGGCGATTGCCTGCTCTGCCTATGCAGCGCCAACCATGCATATGATGCATATTGCACACTTACCTATGTTGCAGACTACAATCTGATTGGCCAACCACACCTCTGTGTATAAAATTGTGCTTGCATTCATGTATTAATTGAACTGACTTGTTTAGACGGCAGATGACTCACATATCTAAAAAAAAAACAAAAAACACACACACACAAAAATAAATGGATCCCATGGAAAAAGTCTCTAGAAAATAGGTTGGTATTGTTCTCTAGAGCTTACTTTCCAAAGCTAAGAATTGCTAATCCGGGTCAGTTTGCTCTCACTGTCCAGCCATCGTAATGAACACTGCCAGACCTTGAGGGCTGAGCCAAGACTACAGAGCTGTTGTAACTCATTAGCAATGAGTCTCTTTAATTGTGGCTTAATATGGGCTAATAAGTGATCATTTGGACTGACCATGTCCTGCAATGAGCTTGATGACCTGATCTACCAGTGTAATTGTTACTAGCAGAGATTATGACAGTTTACATGCTCTGGATGTGTGCAGTTTACGCCTCAACAACAACACAATGTCCTCATTTACTGACTGGTTTAAGCAGGACTTCCTGTTTCACAGGGGTATAAATGTGAGGTAACACACAGGCCAAATTCCCTTAGTCATTCATAACAATGGGTAAGAACAAGGAATGTAGCTGTGATGTGCGGCAAAAGGTTGTTGATCTTCACAAAATGGGAAGTGTCTATAAAAAAATAGCAGAAGCCTTGAAAAGGTCGGGGTTACGCATGTAACCCTGTTCCCTGAGAAGGGAACGAGACGTTGCATTTAGCAGTATGGGAACGCCTTGCGCGTGTCCGGTATCTGAAGCTTGTGTAAAATCATGCCTCTACTTATAGGCCTGCCATGATCAGGTGACGAGGCAATTAAGCGCATCGCATGATATATATATATGGCACCTGTGAACCACGCCGCCAGCCTCTATTATCTGAAGCCAAGATGCAATTCACAGGCCAGCCCTGGTATGACAGCGCTATGCAACGTCTCGTTCCCTTCTCGGGAATACCCACTCCGTCATACCGAGGGTACGGCCTGTTCAAAAATACCCAAACCCGAGGGTCAGTGCAGGACACTCGAGCCTGGGGAGGAATGAATATCCAGGCTGTAATAACAAATGACCGTGTGAGGCATAGACCACCCTGCAGCCGCACACACATCCTGCAAGGAAACCTCGAGTGTGGACAGGCAGATTTCTGTTGCCCTGTGACAGCTTGCTGACCAGGGAACACGAAAACTTGGGGACCATCTTGGCTAGGGGAGGCCCTACAGTCGCACTGGGGGCTACCTGCCCTAACAACCTCATGTCCCCGGATACATCCCTCCACAGCCCCTCAGGGCCGCTCATCTTTGCCTGCTTGGCCTTTATGACCATTCTCAGATCCGGCCTAACAGCAGACCGCGACTGTGGCCGCCCGGTTCCCCTGGCTGTCTGCAGGGGTTGGTGAACTGCCATACTTGCCTTCTGGGTTTCCCCCATACTAGTGCTGGCCCAGGCTCCACTCGTGGACACCCGGATGAGCTTGAGACAACTTTTTCTTTGCCATAAGTCGAGCTCACTCAGCAGGTCTGCTTGGCAGTGACCCACAAGCAAGACTACTACTGCATAGGCTTGCCCACCAATGCCACCTTGGATGCAAGCCGGCCCTGTAATTACCTGCCGGCTCTGGAGAGAGGTAGCTCTAGAACAGCGCTCTTCCACCTCAGGCATAGCTAAATAGCCATGCCATTCATTCCCACAACCGCCAAATAACCCAACATCGTGGAGTTATGACTATGGCTTAAGCATGGTTTTCAGAAGTGAGATTTTGTCATAACTTCTGGAAGACAGGGGAGTTTCTGCAGTGTGAAGTATTTACTTTCACTGGGTAACCACTTCAAGCAGCTCTTTATACGCTGCTTCCAGTTTTTAACACATCCTTCTAACTCTTAGTCAGAGAGGGTTATTATTACCCCTTTGGCTTTCCATAGCGGGAGGAGGAGTCGTGACGCCAAACTCCAAAATCCAGCGGAGAGCTGAACCCGGAAGACAGAGAGAGATATAGCAGCTGCGTCTCCCGCTCCTCTTCCGGATTTAAAGAGATCCCCGAACCTGAGACGGTTGGCTGCCTCGGCAGCGGCGGCCCAGATCCGCGGGTCTGAAACCCAACTCGCTTCGGCTTCCGTTTTTCTTTTTTTTTTGAGAAGAGAGTGAGTTGAGCTGCTTAATGTAGCGTTACCATGCGCAGCCTCTCGAGGTTGCCATCGCATACTACACCATTAACACTTCACCCAGAAAGTGTGCACTTTTCCCCCGTGATGAAACGGGAGCACGTTACACACTTCTTTAACTCTTTCTCGCTCATTACTTACCTCTCCTTTTCTTTAAAAAGGGATAGAAAATTTAAGAGATTTTGAGAAAATATCGAGTAGAAATTAAGCATTTTTTGTCACACAAACAACAGACATGCAGTCTCGCTGAAGATAATAAGGCTGGCGGTGTGGTTCACAGGTGCCATATATATATCATGCGACGCGCTTAACTGCCACGTCACCTGATCATGGCAGTCCTATAAGTAGAGGCATGATTTTACACAAGCTTCAGATACCGGTCACGCGCAAGGCGTTCCCGTACTGCTAAATGCACCGTCGAAGTTCCCTTTGAAAGGGAACGCCCATTTCCTCCATAAGGGCAATAATTAAGAAGTTCCAGTCAACTGGAAATGTTATGAATCGACCTGGAATTGGACGTGTGTCTATATCGTCTCAACACACTGTGAAGAGGACGGTTTGAGTGGACAAAAAATCTCCAAGGATCTCCAAGGTCTTGGGGTCAGAAAGTCTCCAAAACTACAATCTGAAGTCTCCTACATCACCACAAGTTGTTTGGAAGAGTTTCAAGAAAAAAGCCTCTACTCTCATCCAAAAACAAACTCGAGCGTCATCAGTGTTCCAGACACGACTGGAACTTCAGATGGGATCGGGTTCTATGGTCAGATGAATCCGAAATAGAGCTTTTTGGTAATAAACACCAGAGGTGGTTTTGGCACACAGAGAGGTAGCCGTGTGGAAAAGTACCTCATGCCCACGGTTAAATATGGAGGTGGATCTTTAATGTTTTGGGACTGTTTCTCTGCCAGAGGACCTGGACATTTTGTTAGGATACATGGCATCATGGACTCTCTCAAATATCAACAGATATTAAATGAAAACCTGACTGCTTCTGACAGAAAGATTCAAATGGGCCGTGGTTGGATCTTCCAGCAGGACAATGATCCAAAACATACATCAACATCAACACAGAAATGGTTTACTGACCACAACATCAAGGTCCTGCCATGGCCATCCCAGTCCCCTGACTTGAACCCCATAGAACACCTGTGGAGTGAACTGAAGAGGAGGAGTCCACCAGCGTGGACCTCGAAATGTGAAGGATCTGGAGAGATTCTGTATGGAGGAACGCTCTCAGATCCCTCGCCATGTATTCTCCAACCTCATCAGGCATTACAGGAGAAGACTCAGAACTGTGATCTTGGCAAAGGGAGGGAGCACAAAGTATTGTAAAATAGTGCCAAAAATTATTGCACAACTATATTTAACAGATATATATATATATATATATATATATATATATATATATATATATATATATATATATATATATATATATATATATATATTTTGTATAAACCTGTGTTGTGTTTGTGTAACAGATATAGGAAAAATAGGAAATAAAATGTATTTTCTTTTTTTGTTTTATTTTATGGCATGTGTTGCTCTGTAAAGTGTATTAATTTCACCAAAATCCTCTTTAATAGTTTGCTACTTTTGGTGTTGGGAGTACTTTATTTGTCTTATCGCACTCTTTGCTTGTTGGTAGCCGAAGTATCGCATCATTTCCAGTTTCTCGTCAGTCGGCGTTGAGTTTGACCGAGAAGGTAATGTACTGAAGCCAGCGCAATAATAAAGTTTGAATTTTAAGCTTTAAAAGTCGTTTCAAGTGCACAACCCTGTTTAATCATTTATAGAGGAAAGACGGACTGTGTCTTTTTGTTGTGTATTTTACTTGTAAAATGAGTTCGGGAAAGATGAGCAAATTAGCACGTTTTTGTTGCGTGTGTGCTAGCTGTCGCCATTTTATCTCCTTATCGAGGTACACGCTTATGTTATTTTCTCGTATTAGGTTTGTTGAGAAGATAAATCCTGTATGGTGACGTTTTGCTCTCTTTGAACTCTGAATAGATGTTGAGCTAGTCTGCGGGACAAATAAATCTGGGTTAAACAAGATACGGCGGTGTCCAGTGTCTATTGTGCACCAGAACATAACGCAGTGTAGCCGGGCTCGGCAGGACGGACCGGTTACATTTGCAGTTGTTGGATATCCATGAGAGCAGAGTATTTTTGTTTTGAACAAAACGTTAAACAATAAAGACAATCTTTCACAGCCTTCTTTGCTCATATTTACCAAGGGTGCCAATATTAGTGGAGAGCACTGTATACATACACAATACCTTGGCATTTGGATAAACTGGTCTGTTTAGTTGTTTTCAGGTTTATTTGAAGAAGACCGAGCCACGTGGATCTCAGTATTATAAAACTGTAGCAGGTCAAAAATGAGTTAAGCACATAAATATCATTACTGGGAAATACTTTATTCTCCAGTGGTTTTATTGATTTATTTTTGGTGTAATATTTAAAAAAAAAATAGACCAATCTTCAGAATGTCTATCGAGCAGCCAGTCGTCATCTAGGACGAACCCGTAGCCGATCAGTATCCATGTTTTATTCACATGCAGAGAGAAGAGAGAAAATTTGAGGCGTCACATGAGAGAGAAACTTTTAGCTGAGGATGTTGTACGTAAATAAAAGTGTACAAATCATGCCTTTGTGTTCACTGAGTAAGGACCCCCTGACTGACCCCCAACTGCAGGCAGAAGGCTTCTCACGTTTTCCTCTATGTGATATATCAACATTTACAGTGCCTTGCGAAAGTATTCAGCCCCCTTGAACTTTTCAACCTTTTGCCACATTTCAGGCTTCAAACATAAAGATATAAAATTTAAATTTTTTGTGAAGAATCACCAACAAGTGGGACACAATTGTGAAGTGGAACGAAATCTATTGGATATTTGAAACTTTTTTAACTAATAAAAAACTGAAAAGTGGTGCGTGCAAAATTATTCGTTCCCCTTTACTTTCAGTGCTGCAAACTCACTCCAGAAGTTCAGCGAGGATCTCTGAATGATCCAATGTTGTCCTAAATGACTGATGGTGATAAATAGAATCCACCTGTGTGTAATCAAGTCTCTGTATAAATGCACCTGCGCTGTGATAGTCTCAGGGTTCTGTTGAAAGCGCAGAGAGCATCATGAAGACCAAGGAACACACCAGGCAGGTCCGTAATACTGTTGTGGAGAAGTTTAAAGCCGGATTTGGATACAAAAAGATTTCCCAAGCTTTAAACATCCCAAGGAGCACTGTGCAAGCGATCATTTTAAAATGGAAGGAATATCAGACCACTGCAAATCTACCAAGACCTGGCCGTCCCTCTAAACTTTCAGCTCAGACAAGGAGAAGACTGATCAGAGATGCAGCCAAGAGGCCCATGATCACTCTGGATGAACTGCAGAGAACTACAGCTGAGGTGGGAGAGTCTGTCCATAGGACAACAATCAGTCGTACACACTGCACAAATCTGGCCTTTATGGAAGAGTGGCAAGAAGAAAGCCATTTCTCAAAGATATCCATAAAAGTCTCGGAGACAACCAAACATGTGGAAGAAGGTGCTCTGGTCAGATGAAACCAAAATCGAACTTTTGAGCACAATGCAAAACGATATGTTTGGCGTAAAAGCAACACAGCTCATCACCCTCAACACACCATCCCCACTGTCAAACATGGTGGTGGCAGCATCATGGTTTGGGCCTGCTTTTCTTCAGCAGGGACAGGGAAGATGGTTAAAATTGAGGGGAAGATGGATGCAGTCAAATACAGGACCATTCTGGAGGAAAACCTGTTGGAGTCTGCAAAAGACCTGAAACTGGGACGGAGATTTATCATCCAACAAGACAATGATCCCAAACATACAGCAAAATCTACAAAGGAATGGTTCACAAATAAACGTATCCAGGTGTTAGAATGGCCAAGTCAAAGTCCAGACCTGAATCCAATCGAGAATCTGTGGAAAGAGCTGAAAACTGCTGTTCACAAACGCTCTCCATCCAACCTCACTGAGCTCGAGCTGTTTTGCAAGGAAGAATGGGCAAGAATTTCAGTCTCTCGATGTGCAAAACTGATAGAGACATACCCCAAGCGACTTGCAGCTGTAATCGCAGCAAAAGGTGGCTCTACAAAGTATTAACGCAAGTGGGCCGAATAATTTTGCAGAATAATTTTGCACGCCCCGCTTTTCATTTTTTTATTAGTTAAAAAATTTCAAAAATCCAATAGATTTCATTCCACTTCACAATTGTGTCCCACTTATTGGTGATTCTTCACAAAAAATAAAAATTTTATATCTTAGTTTGAAGCCTGAAATGTGGCAAAAGGTTGAAAGGTTCAAGGGGGCCGAATACTTTCGCAAGGCACTGTAAATGAACGATCTGTCAACATTAAATATGATCCGCTTTTTACTTTATTTAAACAGATATTAAAATTCCAATCTCTATCATGAAATTTATCTCGACATTCGATTATCCTATTTAACCCTTTACTTAGATTGTGCTCATTCATCCTTAGTCCACGTCGCTCAGAGTCTCGTGCAGGCCGTGTACGCGGATCTCACGGTCACAAGCTCGCCAGTCCTGCTCAGACAGACGTAATTGTCTAATGCTATCTAGATAGCCGCCCATGTTTGCCCTTTTCTGAAAAGTATTTACTTAAATCCACGTAAATCTGTACACACTTAATTAGAATAACATTATCTCTAATCAGAGGTCATGAGCACTACTATCCGACCAAGTCGACCAATTTTACTTCTCTATAATAGTAGCTTTGTATAATCACACCATGGATTCCCATGCACACTTAACTAGAATAATATTACAGTAATCAAGGTTCTATTCAGATTGGTCAATCACACTGTAATTGTTCTAATGGGTTATTTAGCTTTACAATCTAAGCACACTTACCAATGCCAAGTTGTTAGCTGCTAAAATTCAGATGGTGTACCCCGGCCCACCTAAACCTGGATTGTAGCCTGTACTAACCTGGTCGCAGATTTGCGGTAACAAGGACTTAACGTAATCTACTAGAGACAATAACTTCAGACTAGATCAGAATAAATTCCAACATGATTTATGAACCAGGTCATTTCAATAACAATTCTTAATCCCATTCAAAACAATACGCAGTTATCAATAATGTATAAACATCATATTAAACACAAACACGAGAATTAGAAATTTTTACCTGACAATGAAACTACCCCACAGCGATTGTGCAGGAGAAAACGTGTGTACATGAACGTGGATGTGAAAGTTTTCTACAGTAAATAGATGATCTATTAAAGTAAAGCTGATCCGTTATAGAATGGTTGAGATCATGTCTGAGGCAGAGTGTTGGCTTTGTCTCATTTTCAAAAAGTATCCAAGACTCGAGGTTAGTCTTTCATACACATTTTAATGGAACGCCCGACTGGAACACAGTAGAAATTAGGAAGTATAGTTTATAACGTAGTTTCCCAAATGTACAGCATTATAGAGAAGAATAAACTTCAAGTGAATTTGGAAATGTATCCATTCACATTGTTACAGTATATTCTCTTTAAAAAAAAAAAAAGGATATAAACTCTAAGTTAGAAGAAAACCATTTTTCTCTCTCTCTATTTTTCCCTTTAGAAATTTGTTTCCCATTTATTACAGCCCGTATATTTAAAACCTGTTATTCTGTTAACTGTGTAAGTTGAGTTGTTATGGTAACAAGATTTTAACACACTGGTACAGTTGCACTAATTGTTACATTCTCAAAATATTCATTAAACCCGCATTTGTTTGCAACAGCCGGGCTATTACAGTTAGAGTAATTACATTATTAACGAGTCGGATTTCAGTGGTCAGTAGACGGACTGGCCCCAGACACAGGCGAGGAGGGTGGCGCTCAGGACCGCAGTGAGGGGAAGCTGGACGTAGGAGTCACCACTGTTCACCACACGGTTGCAGCGGTCTGTGCTACAGCAGTTCTGACTGATGTTGTATGTCACACCCAGGAAGAAGCTGGAGTCGGTGTTGTTACACAGAGACGACTCTAAACAGTCCTGAAAATAAAAGCTCGGCAAACCAGAGCCGTTCATATAACCTGAGGACGAGAAACGAGAAGATGAAAGTGTCGGGATCTCAAAGGTACAGCAATTAAAACTTTCACACTATTTCCTAAAGGTTAGCGTTAGTGCTACAATGCTAGTGAAAGAAATGAAATGTGACCAAAATAAAAAACAAACAAACAAACAAACAAGCAAGACAACAATAAGGCTTTCCAACCTTCTTTTGCATTTAAACGTAAAAATCACTGCTTTGCTAAACCCCCATACATTTAGCACAGAACTATAATCCAGTCTGGATTAGAACATCTTTCTTTGATCTCTTAAAAAGAAAAACAAACGTAAGCTCATGTATCATCCATGACTTTCTCTCTTGTAAATTCGACCTCTAGTACCATCTCCAAGTAGGAAAGCTGGAATTTCCAGCGTTTCTAGCCGTTGTGTTCTGATATTCGAATGTTGTGAATGTTCTTTGACCATCAGGCCGTGCAGATAGATCTCACACATGTAAGAGTATAGTGATGTAATTACATCAGATTTCCATTCATTAGTACATCACTAATCATTCCTCGTGTGAAACAGGTAGAGATAAGAAGAGAGTGTCCAGAGGAGAGGATGAATCGGTGACTGAGACTCACTGGCTGTGGTGCACACAGACGTGTTGGTAGTGCAGTTCACGGTCGAGAGGTTACCAAACAGACAGATACCAAACATATTCACTGAGCACGTATTGCAGGTCAGAGACTCCGCTAGAGAGAGAGAGAGAGAGAGAGAGAGAGAGAGAGAGATAATAAAAAATATTCTATCTAAATATGGTCTGCATTATGTTCTTCCTATTGAGATTTACACCACACACACACACACACACACACACACACACACACACACACACACACACACATACACACAGAAGCTTTTGTCTGTTTAATGTTGTGGTTTGTTGATTTATTTTCGAGGTGAAATTTGATGTGTAAAATGTACAAATACAAAACCCAACGCGTGACATTTGTGCCTGGACTCACCGAGAGCGAAGAATCCGATCACTACGGCGATTCCCAACAGCACAAACTTCATCCTGACACTTGGAGGGTAACACACACAAACACTGTAGAAGATGTGTCCTTGATGATGAGTCGTGTTAGACCTGTCCTCAGAGGCGTCTCATTTATACTGAGGGACGATGTGCAGGTCAGAAACGCGGCCCAACAGGCCGAGACAGGTATTACATCACATTGTACTGAAACACCAGTAAAACAGGGCAGTGCACATACAACATAGGATACAGGACAAAGACCCTACACCCACACCCACAAACCTGAACACCGGTGTTTGAACCCTGTGTTCATTCAGGACGTTCTCACCTTTGTCTGCTGTGTATATATGCACTGTGTTATGATAAATCGGTCTATTGCTAACTGGAGATAAAGCATGCTCACTCTTTTTTCTTCCTGTATGGAGGATATCAGAGGAGATGCCACTCGATCAGAGATGTTGTCATCTGAAGGAGTAAAGTTTTAATGGATTAAATTAAGAATCAATTAAAAGCGAGCAGTGAGTTCCAGATGAGCGCTCAGTCAGATCGTCGTTCACATCAAATTAACCAAAACATCGGCATTATTTTATTCAGTCGACAATTCAACATAGCAAATTCAACTGTACGTGATAAAGAAAAGCTCATGTCACCTGCACACGTTAGGATTTCATAACCTCCCATTTAGGATCAGATTAAGATGTGCCACGGAAATAAATGTGAAATAAATGGAAGTGCAGGAACAGGAAGTACTTTATAATCTGCTGAATAGTGAGTGTGGAAGCCATTTTGTTAAATTAAACCAGTGATTAATGTGATCATTACAGCTAGGACTATTCATACAGTGATATATTAACAATATTCAGCAGTAGGAGACGCCTATGGGATTTATTTCAACACCTTCTCCTTCTCCTTCAACCTTCCCCTTCCGATATCATCAAATATTAGAATTTTTTATTTTTCATTTTTACAGGCATTTTGAAGTCTCTTGCTTTATATTCCATGTGACTGCAAAGGGGGAAAATGCTGTTCTCTTCTTCAGTCCTTATTTTCTACAACAGATTTTTATTTTGTTTTTATTTCTTTTAAAGGGAGAAAAACAAAAACTTCCAATAGCCAGCTATTGGCCAAACTTCCAATAAGTGTGCACACCGTTTAATAATTGGGAAAATGGCAGTGTTCAGAATCAACCAATCACATTGAAACTCATGTTAAATACTAATTAGTGTACGCCTGTCACGCCACAGCCAATGGAGGTCGTTGTGGCGCTTCATTTGAGAGAGATGGACTTTGTTTTTGTTTTGCTCGGGTTAGCGGGAGCATTAGAGCGAATGGGTCACAGGTGTTTATGTTTAGCATTGATTATGTTCTCTATTTAAGTGGCTTAGTTACTGAGCACATTGCTCTTGATTGTGTTCATATGTTTATTGTTGCGTTGACACGTTTGTAGCGGTCCTGCCGTGTTATGTTAAGGACTCGTAAGTTATATATCCTGTTGCCTGTTTATGTTTATTGTGTGGAAGTTGAATAAAGACTGTGACCTGCGCCTGCATCTGCCTCGCCTACGTGTCGTTTCAACGCCTACCTTCAATTAAAGTGATTAATTAACTACAAATAAAGCCCAGCTGTTCCTAGAGGAGGTTCCTGATTTCCATCATCTTGGTAATATCCAAATGGAAAAATCATGGGCCAAAAAGAGCTTACAAAGCAGGAACAGGATCTCACTGTGGAAAAATATAAATCAGGAGAAGGTTACAATTTTTCATCTGCTAAGGCAATGGATATACCATGGAACACTGTAAAGATCATAATCAACAAGTGGAGAAAATATTAACAACAGAACGTTGGGGTTGCGCATGTAACCCTGTTCCCTGAAAAGGGAACGAGACGTTGCATTTAGCATAACAGTATGGGAACGCCTTGCGCGCGTGACCGTTATCTGAAGCTTGTGTAAAATCATGCCTCTACTTATAGGCCTGCCATGATCAGGCGACGTGGCAATTAAGCATGTCACATGATATATATATATGGCACCTGTGAACCACGCTGCCAGCCCTTATTATCTGAAGCGAAGACGCAATTCACAGGCCTGCCCTGGTATGACA
The DNA here is from genome assembly GCA_012411365.1 of Ameiurus melas. Taxonomy (NCBI): domain Eukaryota; kingdom Metazoa; phylum Chordata; class Actinopteri; order Siluriformes; family Ictaluridae; genus Ameiurus; species Ameiurus melas. Next base: position 27,144,094 of record CM022764.1, on the reverse strand, counting down.
ATGCTATGAAACATCTCGTTCCCTTCCCAGGGAACAGGGTTACATGCGTAACCCCGACGTTCCCTTTCAAAGGGAACTTTGACGTTGCATTTAGCATAACAGTATGGGAACGGGAATACCCATTCCGTCATACCAAGGGTACGGCCTGTTCAAAAATATCCAAGCGAAGGGTCACTGCAAGACACTCGAGCCCGGGGTGGAGTGAATATCCAGGCTGTAGTAACGAATGACTGTGTGTGGCGTAGACCACCCTGCAGACACATCTCGCAAGGATACCCCTTTGGACAAAGCCTTCGATGAGGCGACCACCCTAGTGGAATGAGCTCTTACGCCCAGAGGCGTGGTGAGACCACGCGCCTTGTAAGCCATAGAGATTGCTTCAACTATCCAGTTAGAGATGCACTGCTTTGACACAGCATCACCTTTACCGTCGCCACTAAAGCAGACCAGCCACTGGCCGGAGCGGTGGACATAAGTACAGAGAGCCCTTACTGGACACAGCAGATGCATACTCTCTTGTTCTGGTGTGAGGAACGGAGGAGGGCAGAAGGCCTGCAACACCACAGGGTGGTCAGCCGATGTAGGCACTTTAGGAATATAATCCGGCCTATGATACAGGAAGGCCTTGGCCAGTCCAGGGGTGAAATCACGGCAGGAGGGGGCAACAGAGAGAGTTAGTAGATCTCCCACTCGCTTGAGACATGTCAGGGCCAGTAGAAAAGCTACCTTTAGAGTTAGAAGCTTCTCAGAGGCTGACTCTAAGGGCTCAAATGGGGCCCCTGACAGACCTTCCAAGAGCATAGAAAGGTCCCAGGAAGGTACTCGTGGCCTGTAGATGGGCCTCAGCTGTCTGACACAACGCATGAACCTCGAAGTTAAAGGATGTTGCCCCACAGAGGCTCCATCAACTGGGGCATGGCTGGCTGAAACGGCGGCCACGTAAACCCTGATTGTAGGAGCCAACCCTGCCGAGAAACGTTCTTGTAGGAACTCCAGGACTGTAGCTATTGCCCAATTCACTGGGTCTAACCGACGTTCCTCACACCACAAGACAAAAAGCTGCCACTTGAGCGCATACAATTTCCTTGTGGATGGTGCTCTAGCGTTTAACCTGGTCTCTACAACCTCAGTTGTGAGACCAGAATCTATGAGCTGGTGCCCCTCAGGGGCCAGACCCACAGTTTCCATAGTTCTGGCCGAGGGTGATAGATCAGCCCTCCGGCTTGAGACAGTAGGTCCCTGTGCCGTCTAGCAGGGACATTATCTCCGAGAACCATATTCGAGCTGGCAAATAAGGTGCTACTAGCAGCAGACGTAGATGGTCTTGGCGAACTCTCGCTAGAACTTTAGAGCAGAGCAATCGGGGGGAAAGCATATAGACGTGACCTCGGCCACGTGTGCACCATGGCGGGAAACCCCAACGGTGCAGGGTGAGTGAGGGTGAACCACAGCGGGCAGTGTGTTGTCTCCTTGTAGGCGAACACATCCACTTCCGCTTGTCCGAACCTTCGCCATATGGACTTCCGCTTGTGGATGGAGCCTCCACCCCGCGGGCCTCAGCCCCTTCCTCGACAGGATGTCTGCCCCTAAATTCTGGCTGCCCAGAATGTACATTGCACTCACTGACAAGAACTTTCCCTCTGCTAGAGAAGGATTAGTTGTGCCTGCCTAAACAGGGGGCATGAACGTAACCATCCCTAGTGGTTGAAATATGAGACCACAGCTGTGTTGTCTGACACAACTAGCACACTGTGACCTCTCAACTGCGGGAGAAAGAATTTCAGTGCTAGGAATACGGCCAGCATCTCTAGGTGATTTATATGCCACTCTAGATGAGGGCCGCTCCAAAGACCGTGAGCTGGACAACAATTTAAGACTACACCCCAGCCCGGGAGGGACGCATCTGTCATTACCTTCTTGGGGTAAAGGGACACCCCTACAGTGTGACCCAAGGCTAGGAACCGCGGGCACCTCCAAATACTCAGAGCACGTAGGCATCGCTGCGTGACTCTGATTACTCTCAGAGGTTTGAGTGAAAAACCACCAACTTTTCAGCCACCACTGAAACGGTCTCATGTGCAATAGGCCCAACAGTATGACGTTGGCTGCTGCTGCCATAAGGCCCAACAGCCTCTCGTAAAGGCTGGAGGGGATGCCCAGACCTCGATTTATCTTGCTCAAAGTTGATCGGATCAATTGTACGCGTGTTGGGGATAGAAACGCCCTCATCATAGTAGAATCCCATATAACCCCTAGAAAAGTTGTCCTCTGCACTGGAGAAAGCATACTTTTCTTGAGGTTCAACCTGAGCTCCTCATGTGGGCGAGAACAACACCTCGATGTTGAACCGCCTGTTCCCTGAATCATGCTAGAATTAACCAGTCATCCTGGTAGTTTAGTACACGGATGCCCCTGAGTTGCAAGGGAGCCAGAGCAGCATCCATGCACTTTGTGAATGTGCGGTGGGATAAAGCTAGCCCAAAGGGAAGAACCCGAAATTCGTATGTGTTTTCTCCAAACACATACCTCAGGAACTTCCTGTGACTGGGAGATATTCCTATGTGGAAATATGCATCTGTGGCACGATAAGTTTGAGCGTCAGCATCTTGACGCAGATCCAAAATTGGCCGCATACTCCCATCTTTTTTGCGGACCAGGAAATAACTGCTGTAAAAACCTCCCCCCCTTAGGGAATGGGGTACATGTTCTATGGCCCCTTTGTCCAAAAGGGAACTTATTTCCTGCACTAACATTGGGCTCTGCTCTGTGCTGACAACTGTGGTGAGCACACCTCTGAACTGGGGGGTCGAGCTCTGAATTGGACCCGGTAACCCTTTTCTATGGTAGACAGAACCCATGGGGACTCATTTGGCAGTAGTTTCCACACTGCCAAATGGTCTTTCAATGATGTTAGCTTTTCCACATTTCATTGGAGGGAAAGCATCAGATTTCCATCACCTTGTGACAGCTTGCTGACCAGAGAAGACTGAACACATGGGATGGTCTCGGCCAGGGCAGGCCTTACAGTAGCACTGGGGATGGTTGCCCTAGCAGCCTCATGTCCCCTGATATGTCCCTCCGTGGCCCATCACCACCGTTCCTTCCTTGCCTGCTTTGCTTTTATGATCATTCTTAGATCAGGCCTCGTAGCAGGCTGTGGCTGTGGCCGACCAGTCGTCCTGGCTTTCTGCGGGGGGAGGTGGGCCGCCACACTCATCTTCTGCATCTCCCTCACACCAGCACTGGCCCGGGCTCCACTCAAGGAGGCCCGTGCAAACTCGACATGACTGGGGAGGAACTGGCTGAACCCCGCCGTTTGCTGTTTTGCGTCGCGAAACCTGTCGGCGATGGCATTGACTGCGTCGCCAAACAGGCCGGAAGGTTTAACAGGGGGGTTCAGCAATTCCACATTGTATTGGAGGGAAGCATCAGATTTTCATCGCCCTGTGACAGCTCGCTGACCAGAGAACACTGAAAACTTGGGGACCGCCTTGGCTAGGGGGGGCCCTACAATAGCACTGGGGGCTAGCTGCCCTAACAACCTCATGTCCCCAGATCCATCCCTCCACGCCCCCTCACCTTTAGAACCATTCTCAGATCAGGCCTAACAGCAGACTGCGACTGTGGCCGCCCGGTTCCCCTGGCTGTCTGCGGGGGTTGTCAGGCTGCCATACTCACCTTCTGGGTCTCCCTCACACTAGTGCTGGCCCAGGTTCCACTCGTGGATGCCCGGGTGAGCTTGAGAAAACATCGCCATATGTCGAGCTCACTCAGCAGGTCTGCTTGGTAAACCTGCAACCCTGTCATTTTCTGCAGTGACCCACAAGCAAGACTACTACTGCATAGGCTTGCCCATTGCCACCTTGGATGCAAACCGGCCCCCGTAATTACCTGCTGTTGGTGGAGAGAGGTAGTTATCAAGCGCCTCCTCCACCTTGAGCATTCTTTTGTGTTCTGTTAACAGAGTAATTAATGAAAAAAAAAACTGTTATACAGTATTCCATTTATTTATTTATTTATTTATTTATTTATTTATTTATTTATTTATTTATTCATTTTTCGAAATGTACCTGTAATCTGATGACTTACAGTTACCAGTGTTTTGTATCCTGATTACATAAAACCATTACATGTATTACTCCCCAAGCCAGTTAGTGAGTAAGCACAAGTCATGACAGTCAGACATGCTAGCCATGCCACTTAACAAAATTCCCCTGAACTAACAAAACAGATCTTAGAAAGGCACCTACTGGTTTAGCACGTGCAAAAGTTTTAGACACCTGCAAATAAATTCCGTGGATCAAATGTGCCTTCAGTATAATTAAATGAAATGTTTCTACATAAAACAATACCATAAGGGGCAGTAAATGAAACAAAGTCAATATTTGCTGTGAAAAAAAATAGTAGTCTTCAGTATAATTAGTGCAGTTTTATGAGGAAATGAGCTGTATGTTTTGCTGAGCATTTTGCAGAACCAGACACGGTTCTTCTGGACATGGTGACTGTTGCACGCGCTTCTTATTTTTCCAGCGAAACCCATCAGCCTTCATTGTGATTTTTGTCTGAAAAGTGTTTCTTAATATTCTGCTTTCTTTACTGACATACACACATTTTTCTGTAACATTTCATTTTGTGCTGGAAAACTAGTAGAGGTTTTTGATCATTCACCATCAGTGATATTGGCCAGAGAAGCCCAGCTCCTGTCCTGTAGTGCGTTTAATTTTTTTAAAGCACCAAAGTGTGCCTGACTAAATCAACAAAATGTGCCTGACTTCCCCCCTTTTTTTTTTTTTTTTTTCTTTTTTTTTTTTTTTTTTTTTTTTTTTTTTTTTTTTTTTAACAGGAACCCCGCGGCTCCCCCCACAAATTTTCCCCCCCCATTGCAAATCAGGTTTATGGCCAAAATGTACAGACTTTCAGCTGTTTGCAATGAACAAATCAAACAAAATCAGTTGAAATAGTTCATCACAACAAACGCTTCAAATGGTTTCCCCAAATTCAACTGAAAACGCAACTTATAATGATTTCACCAGTCTCAAAATTATTCACCAACCTGAGTAGAATCATTTCTAATGGCCTTTTCTAAAAAAGTACTTTCTTTAATCCACGTAAATCTGTACACACTTAATTAGAATAACATTATCTCTAATCAGAGGTCATGACCACTACTATCCGACCAAGTCGACCAATTTTACTTCTCTATAATAGTAGCTTTGTATAATCACACCATGGATTCCCATGCACACTTAACTAGAATAATATTACAATAATCAAGGTTCTATTCAGATTGGTCAATCAACACTGTGTTGTTCTAAATGGAAGTTCATTTTAGCCTTTACAATCTAAGCACGCTTACCCAATGCCAAGTTGTTAGCCTGGACCCTAAAATCTCAGATGGTGTACCCCGCTGCTCCACCTAAACCTGGATTGTAGCCTGTACTAACCTGGTCGCAGATTTGCGGTAACGAGGAGTTAACGTAATCTACTAGAGACAATAACTTCAGGTTAGATCAGAATAAATTCCAACATGATTTATGAACCAGGTCATTTCAATAACAATTCTTAATCCCATTCAAAATTAACACGCAGTTATCAATAATGTATAAACATCATATTAAACACAAACGTGAGAATTAGAAATTTTTACCTGACAATGAAACTACACACAGCGATTGCCGGGAACGGGAAAAGCGTGTACATGAACGTGGATGTGAAAGTTTTCTACAGTAAATAGATGATCTATTAAAGTAAAGCTGATCCGTTATAGAATGGTTGAGATCATGTCTGAGGCAGAGTGTTGGCTTTGTCTCATTTTCAAAAAGTATCCAAGACTCGAGGTTAGTCTTTCATACACATTTTAATGGAACGCCCGACTGGAACACAGTAGAAATGAGGAAGTATAGTTTATAACGTAGTTTCCCAAATGTACAGCATTATAGAGAAGAATAAACTTCAAGTGAATTTGGAAATGTATCCATTCACATTGTTACAATATAATCTCTTTAAAAAAAAAGGATATAAACTCTAAGTTAGAAGAAAACCATTTTTTCCCTTTAGGAAATTGTTTCCCATTTATTACAGCCCGTATATTTAAAACCTGTTATTCTGTTAACTGTGTATGTCGAGTTGTTATGGTAACAACATTTTAACACAGTGGTACAGTTGCACTAAATGTTACATTGTCAAAATATTCATTAAACCAGCATTTGTTTGCAACAGCTGTGCTATTACAGTTAGAGTAATTACATTATTAACGAGTCGGATTTCAGTGGTCAGTAGACGGACTGGCCCCAGACACAGGCAAGGAGGGTGGCGCTCAGGACCGCAGTGAGGGGAAGCTGGACGTCACCACTGGAGAAGCTGGACGTCACATTGAGGGGAAGCGGAAGTCACCACTGTTCACCACACGGTTGCAGCTGTCTGTGCTACAGCAGTTCTGACTGACGTTGTACATCACACTCAGGAAGAAGCTGGAGTCGGTGTTGTTACAGATACGACTCTAAACAGCCCTGAGAGTAAAAGCTCGGCAAACCAGAGGCGTTTGTGAAACCTGAGGACGAGAAACAAGAAGATGAAAGTGTCGGGATCTCAAAAGTACAGCAATTAAAACTTCCACACTATTTCCTAAAGGTTAGCGTTAGTGCTACAATGCTAGTGAAAGAAATTAAATGTGACCAAAATAAAAAAACAAACAAACAAACAAATAAGCAAGACAACAATAAGGCTTTCCAACCTTCTTTTGCATTTAAACGTAAGAATCACTGGTTTGCTAAACCCCCATACATTTAGCACAGAACTATAATCCAGCTTGGATTAGAACATCTTTCTTTGATCTCTTAAAAAGAAAAACAAACGTAAGCTCATGTATCATCCATGACTTTCTCGCTTGTAAATTCTACCTCTAGTGCCATCTCCAAGTAGGAAAGCTGGAATTTCCAGCGTTTCTAGCCGTTGTGTTCTGATATTCGCCTGTTGCGAATGTTCTTTGACCATCAGGCCGTGCAGATAGATCTCACACATGTAAGAGTATAGTGATGTAATTACATCAGATTTCCATTCATTAGTACATCACTAATCATTCCTCGTGTGAAACAGGTAGAGATAAGAAGAGAGTGTCCAGAGGAGAGGATGAATCGGTGACTGAGACTCACTGGCTGTGGTGCACACAGACGTGTTGGTAGTGCAGTTCACGGTCGAGGGGTTCAGACAGATACCAAACAGAGTCAAAGTGCACGTATTGCAGGTCAGAGACTCCGCTAGAGAGAGAGAGAGAGAGAGAGAGAGAGAGAGAGAGAGAGAGAGAGAGAATTAAAAATATTCTATCTAAATATGGTCTGCATTATGTTCTTCCTATTGAGATTTACATGCTGTGACACACACACACACACACACACACAGAAACTTTTGTCTGTTTAATGTTGTGGTTTGTTGATTTATTTTCGAGGTGAAATTTGATGTGTAAAATGTACAAATACAAAACCCAACGCGTGAGATTTGTGCCTGGACTCACCGAGAGCGAAGAATCCGATCACTACGGCGATTCCCAACAGCACAAACTTCATCCTGACACTTGGAGGGTAACACACACAAACACTGTAGAAGATGTGTCCATGAAGATGAGTCGTGTTAGACCTGTCCTCAGAGGCGTCTCATTTATACTGAGGGACGATGTGCAGGTCAGAAACGCGGTCCAGCAGGCCGAGACAGGTATTTCATCACATTGTATTGAAACACCAGTAAAACTGGGCAGGGCACATACAACATAATATACAGGACAAAGACCCTACACCCACACCCACAAACCTGAACACTGGTGTTTGAACCCTGTGTTCATTCAGGACGTTCTCACCTTTGTCTGCTGTGTATATATGCACTGTGTTATGATAAATCGGTCTATTGCTAACTGGAGATAAAGCATGCTCATTCTTTTTTCTTCCTGTATGGAGGATATCAGAGGAGATGCCACTCGATCAGAGATGTTGTCATCTGAAGGAGTAAAGTTTTAATGGATTAAATTATGAATCAATTTAAAGTGAGCAGTGAGTTCCAGACGAGCGCTCAGTCAGATCGTCCTTCACATCAAATTAACCAAAACATTGGCATTATTTTATTCAGTCGACAATTCAACATAGCAAATTCAACTGTACGTGATAAAGAAAAGCTCAGGTCACCTGCACATGTTAGGATTTCATAATCTCCCATTTAGGATCAGATTAAGATGTGCCACGGAAATAAATGTGAAATAAATGGAAGTGCAGGAACAGGAAGTACTTTATAATCTGCTGAATAGTGAGTTAATTAAATTAAACCAGTGATTAATGTGATCATTACAGCCAGGACTATTCATACAGTGATATATTAACAATGTACAGCAGTAGGAGACGCCTATGGGATTTATTTCAACACTCGCCATCTTTCTTTCCGATATCATCATATTAGAATTTTTTATTTGTCATTTTTACAGCCATTTTAAAGTCTCTTGCTTTATATTCCATGTGACTGCAAAGGGGAAAAATGCTGTTCTCTTCTTCAGTCCTTATTTTCTATACCACCAGATTTTTGTTTTGTTTTTATTTCTTTTAAAAGTAGAAAAACAAAAAGAAAAACAAAAACTTCCAATAGCCAGCTTGTATAAGTGTGCACACTCTTTAATAATTGGGAAAGTGGCAGTGTTCAGAATCAACCAATCACATTGAAACTCATGTTAAATACTAATTAGTGTACGTGTCACGCCACAGCCAGAGGTCGCTGTGGCGCTTCATTTGAGAGAGATGGACTTTGTTTTTGTTTCGCTCGCTTCCGGGTTAGCGGGAGCATTAGAGCGAATGGGTCACAGGTGTTTATGTTTAGCATTGATTATGTTCTCTATTTAAGTGGCTTAGTTACTGAGCATGTTGCTCTTGATTGTGCTCATATGTTTATCGTTGCATTGACACGTTTGTAGTGGTCGTGCCGTGTTATGTTAAGGACTCGTAAGTTATATATCCTGTGGCATGTTTATGTTTATTGTGTGGAAGTTGAATAAAGACTGTGACCTGCGTCTGCATCTGCCTCGCCTACGTGTCGTTACAACGCCTACCTTCAATTAAAGTGATTAATTAACTACAAATAAAGCCCAGCTGTTCCTAGAGGAGGTTCCTGATTTCCATCTTCTTGGTAATATCCAAATGGAAAAATCAAGGGCCAAAAAGAGCTTACAAAGCAGGAACAGGATCTCACTGTGGAAAAATATAAATCAGGAGAAGGTTACAATTTTTCATCCCCGAAGGCAATGGATATACTATGGAACACTGTAAAGATCATAGGGTTGGCGGTTCGATTCCCGGCCTGGGTGACTCCACATGCCGAAGTGCTGAACCCCAAGTTGCTCCCAATGGCAAGCTATCGCCTTGCATGGCAGGTCTGCTACCATTGGTGTGTGTGAATGGGTGAATGCGCTATATAAGTGCACATTTACCATTTACATTTACCATTTACATTTACCTGTGAACCATGCTGCCAGCCCTTATTATCTGAAGCGAAGACGCAATTCACAGGCCTGCCCTGGTATGACAATGCTATGAAACGTCTCGTTCCCTTCCCAGGGAACAGGGTTACATGCGTAACCCCGATGTTCCCTTTCAAAGGGAACTTTGACGTTGCATTTAGCATAACAGTATGGGAACGGGAATACCCATTCCATCATACCAAGGGTACGGCCTGTTCAAAAATATCCAAGTGAAGGGTCACTGCAAGACACTCGAGCCCGGGGTGGAGTGAATATCCAGGCTGTAATAACGAATGACTGTGTTTGGCGTAGACCACCCTGCAGCCGCACACACATCTTGCAAGGATACCCCTTTGGACAAAGCCTTCGAAGAGGCGACCACCCTAGTGGAATGAGCTCTTACGCCCAGAGGCGTGGTGAGACCACGCGCCTTGTAAGCCATAAAGATTGCTTCCACTATCCAGTTAGAGATGCACTGCTTTGACACAGCATCACCTTTACCGTCGCCACTAAAGCAGACCAGCAGCTGCTCCGATTACGCCACTGGCCGGAGCGGTGGACATAAGTACAGAGAGCTCTTACTGGACACAGCAGATGCATCCTCTCTTGTTCTGGTGTGAGGAACGGAGGAGGGCAGAAGGCCTGCAACACCACAGGGTAGTCAGCCGATGTAGGCACTTTAGGAATATAATCCGGCCTATGATACAGGAAGGCCTTGGCCAGTCCAGGGGTGAAGTCACGGCAGGAGGGGGCAACAGAGAGAGCTTGTAGATCTCCCACTTGCTTGAGACATGTCAGGGCCAGTAGAAGTGCTACCTTTAGAGTTAGAAGCTTCTCAGAGGCTGACTCTAAGGGCTCAAATGGGGCCCCTGACAGACCTTCCAAGACCACAGAAAGGTCCCAGGAAGGTACTCGTGGCCTGTAGATGGGCCTCAGCTGTCTGACACAACGCATGAACCTCGAAGTTAAAGGATGTTGCCCCACAGAGGCTCCATGAACAGGGGCGTGGCTGACCGAAATGGCGGCCACGTAAACCCTGATTTTAGGAGCCCACCCTGCCGAGAAACGTTCCTGTATGAACTCCAGGACTGTAGCCTTTGCCCAATTCACTGGGTCTAACCGACGTTCCTCACACCACAAGACAAAAAGCTGCCACTTGAGCGCATACAATTTCCTTGTGGATGGTGCTCTAGCGTTTAACCTGGTCTCTACAACCTCAGTTGAGAGACCAGAATCTATGAGCTGGTGCCCCTCAGGGTCCAGACCCACAGTTTCCATAGTTCTGGCCGAGGGTGATAGATCAGCCCTCCGGCTTGAGACAGTAGGTCCCTGTGCCGTCTAGCAGGGACATTATCTCCGAGAACCATATTCGAGCTGGCCAATAAGGTGCTACTAGCAGCAGATTAGACGGTCTTGGCGAACTCTCGCTAGAACTTTAGAGCAGAGCAATCGGGGGGAAAGCATATAGACGTGACCTCGGCCACGTGTGCACCATGGCGTGAAACCCCAACGGTGCAGGGGGAGTGAGGGTGAACCACAGCGGGCAGTGTGTTGTCTCCGTGTAGGCAAACACATCCACTTCCGCTTGTCCGAACCTCCGCCATATGGACTACCACTTGTGGATGGAGCCTCCACCCCGCAGGCCTCAGCCCCTTCCTCGACAGGATGTCTGCCCCTAAATTCCGGCTGCCCAGAATGTACATTGCACTTACTGACAAAAACTTTCCCTCTGCTAGAGAGGGATTAGTTGTGCCTGCCTAAACAGGGGGCATGAACGTAACCGTCCCTGGTGGTTGAAATATGAGACCACAGCTGTGTTGTCTGACACAACTAGCACACTGTGACCTCTCAACTGCGGGAGAAAGAATTTCAGTGCTAGGAATACGGCCAGCGTCTCTAGGTGATTTATATGCCACTCTAGATGAGGGCCGCTCCAAAGACCGTGAGCTGGACAACAATTTAAGACTGCACGCCAGACCGGGAGGGACGCATCTGTCATTACCTTCTTGGGGTAAGGGGACACCCCTATAGTGTGACCCAAGGCTAGGAACCGCGGGCACCTCCAAATACTCAGAGCACCTAGGCATTGCCGCGTGACTCTGATTTCTCTCAGGGGTTTCATCCTCGGATGAAACCACCAACTTTTCAGCCACCACTGAAACGGTCTCATGTGCAATTGGCCCAACAGTATGACTCAATTCAATTCAATTCAATTTTATTTGTATAGCGCTTTTACAATAGTCATTGTCTCAAAGCAGCTTTACAGAAATAAAAAACAGGTATGAACAGTCAGAAACATCTAAAGAGAGACAAACAGGAACAGATAAACAGAGACAAACAGGTAGAAAACAAATGGAATTTATCCCAACTGAGCAAGCCACTGAGTGGCGGCCGGTGTGAGAAAAACTCCCTAAGATGTTTTTGAGGAAGAAACCTTGAGAGGAACCCGACTCAGAAGGAAACCCATCCTCATCTGGGTAACACAGAATGTGAATGTAACACAGATAATGTGAAAAATGAGAAGTATGGCCTTAGGAGCAGCCGTAGTCCCAGCAGAAGATTTGGGCTCATCCAGAGGCAGAGGGGATCTGGATCTCCAATATCTCCATAAATTTGTGGGGCTCGGCAAAAGAAGAGAGAGAGGGAGAAAAACGATTAGGATTGTGAAGTAGTGCGATATAATCTAGTCAGGGTAAGCTTGAGTAAATAAATATGTTTTAAGCCTAGATTTAAACACTGAGACTGTGTCTGAGTCGAACACTACATAGGAAGACTGTTCCATAACTGTGGGGCTCTATAAGCGAGGCTCTTCCCCTGCTGTAGACTTCACTATTCTAGGTAATATCAAATAGCCTGCATCTTTTGATCTGAGTAGGCGTGGCGGATCATATAAAACCAGAAGGTGCTTAGATATTGTGGTGCAAGACGTGTAGTGCTTTATAGGTTAATAAAAGTATTTTAAACTTATCGAAATTTTACCGAGAATGCAGTGTGGATAAATGGGGTGATGTGGTTATCTCTAGCTAGAAACCCATACGCACATTCGGCAACTGGGTTTATTTATTCATACTCCTTTACAGTCATAGTAGATCATCGTTCTCTCATATATATTTTAAAAAGTACATGCATCAAATGTTGAGTTAAACTAACTTTCATGCAGGAATAGGATGTGTGTAGGGATTACCTAGCTCGTGATAGTTTCTGTTTTATCAGAAAGACATCAACATCTTTCCACCACTGGCCACATACAGGTATCAGATCAGTGGAAGCCCAGTTACGAATAATTTATCAAATAAAGTACAGTGGGCCTAAAACGCTGGGGAACCAAAGAACCTCAAGCATGGAGAAACACCATTATATTCACAATTTAACGGCTGTTATGACACATCTGAATGGTGTATGGTCAGTACACAAGCAGGAGACACAACTGAGGCGAAAACTACTAGTTGTGTGTGATCAAACTTCAAGATGACTTGCCTGGGTCTTAGGAAGTTTATCTTTACTGCTAGTGGTTGAAATACAAAGCTTAATCCTGCATACAACTGTTGCTAGTATAGTTTATGTTAGTGGGGTATGGCAACACCTAGAGCGATTGCCACATTGTCATCTTGGGTGTTATATTACACCGTTTTTTGTATCACTATTCTATAACCACTGCTATGTTGGTTTTTTCCTCGGTTGCTGTAGATGTCATAAGTTTGCTCAGACAATGGTCCCTTCCTCTTGATATCCCAGCTGTGGGCCATTTACGTTCTATTTTATCTGTTTAAGATGTTAGTAACAGGGTCTTTTTTTGTTTTTTTTCGGTGACCCTATCTGTGGAAGGTGTTGACTCAAACTCGGCTGCGTTTGACTTCCTGTCCTGGTGTTTTATCGTGCAGTTGTGGGGTCAGTAGCGGGCGAGGTGGAGATATTATAATCCATACGGATTATGAATGGGTAGTGGTGGTCTGAGATACTCAGGTGGATATTTCAATTTTTACAGTTGTGTTGGCAATGTGACCACCATTATGGTAGGCCCGATTACGTTCTGATTTCCCTACTGGTCTAAGATGGCACGACCGCTGTTCTCAGGGGTCCTCAGGTTATCAAAATACATTAAAATTCCACATATTAAAGACACAACCAGGTTTGATACAAAGTCTGCAAATCACTAAAATTCGTTTGGCCCTGGGGGTCTGTAAATAATAATGAGTGACTTATTTTTTGGCTATGGGATTTACATGTATAAGAATTCAAAGGAATTAATTATGATATATTTTTGTGTGACTAGTTTTCACTATGGATAAGACCAATACCTCACCCACAGTTGACAGGCTATGTACATAACTGTATCCAGAGGACTGTTCATTTAAGTATGTATCATTTGGTAACCCAAGTTTCGTTAAACACATTAATACATTTGTAGTATGTGTTGACAATAAGAGTTACATAAGAGATTAAGTTTAATAGTCTACCAGATCAAAAAGGCTGTGCATTCAATATTTTAATTTTATGTTAATTGGTTACGAAGCTGAGTTCCTATATGTGTATAGTCGGGGAACAGACACAGCAATAGTTATTATGGTATTGTATTAATCATTGATAAACTGTGTTATTGTCAGGATGTATACGGTAGAGAGTCACTTGGGTAAGCACCTGGGGTGGACACAGTTCCTCAATGTTGGGGGAGGCCATCAGGAGAAACACTAGGGCTCCCAAAACACCAGATACACTAGACATACACCAAGCAAAAGGAAGGACTTTTCTGCTCACGTTGAATGTGGGGAGGGAACGATTCTGCTTGGGTGATGTGTGCACCGTCCGCGTGAGCCTCTTCGCCTCCCTCCCGTAGCTGGTGTCGTTGGTCGGTGCAGCACAACCGCTCAATGCGCCGCTCCAGGATTGGTACCTGCACAGGACATCAGCACGGCACCAGAAAAAAGTGTGTGTGCCACCTCTGGATGGCCACGGACGTTCGCGACAATGGAGTTCCGCGATTAGGTTGGTCTGGTCTGGCAGAGAGGGGCGGTTCGGTTGATTGCACCGGTGGTGAGAGACCGCCGGGGGCCTTCGCTGTCCCCAACCCGAGGTGTGTTGGCGCGTGTGGAAATTGGAGTCTGAGCTGCACAGAGAAACACCGCGTAGAGGGGTGGGTGGAAATACCACCTGTGTGTTTACCTTGGGTGTGTGGACAGAAGCACAAGATGATTCCAGCGCAGTTCGTCGCTCCTGCAGCTGGGCTCTGGTCAAGTAGGCGATCCTCCTCTCCACATCCTCCAGTCAGAACACCATGTGAGCTCGCAGTCATCTGCACCAGCAGGCGGTGGACATATTTGTTTTTGTTTTTTTTAAAACAGAACAGTGATAAATTCAAAATATGAAATACAAACGTAAAGGTAGGCTAGTGGTAGGTGATGCTAGCGGTTACTGCTACCCGTGATGCAGAGCTAAAGCTAATCGCAAGCTGGTGTGTTTGTACAAACAAACCAGAATTTAGCGACACCACAATATTACGATTAGTTTTATCTAAACTACTGTGTTTATATTTGTGAAATTCAAGTAAATAGATATATTTTTTAAAGTATAGAAATAAGAAAAGTAATATAATAGCGTCAAGCCGGAAGCAGCGTCAAGCCGGAAGCAGCGTCAAATGATCACACAATCTGCAATGGGCACGAATTATAGCCTTATGACGTTGGCTTCTGCTGCCATAAGGCCCAACAGCCTCTCGTAAAGGCTGGAGGGGATGCCCAGACCTCGATTTATCTTGCTCAAAGTTGATCGGATCAATTATACGCGTGTTGGGGATAGAAACGCCCTCATCATAGTATCCCATATAACCCCTAGAAAAGTTGTCCTCTGCACTGGAGAAAGCATACTTTTCTTGAGGTTCAACCTGAGCTCCTCATGTGGGCGAGAACAACACCTCGATGTTGAACCGCCTGTTCCCTGAATCATGCTAGAATTAATCAGTCATCCAGGTAATTTAGTACACGGATGCCCCGGAGTTGCAAGGGAGCCAGAGCAGCATCCATGCACTTTGTGAATGTGCAGTGGGATAAAGCTAGCCCAAAGGGAAGAACCCGAAATTCGTATGTTTTTTCTCCAAAACATACCTCAGGAACTTCCTGTGACTGGGAGATATTCCTATGTGGAAATATGCATCTGTGGCATGATAAGTTTGAGCGTCAGCATCTTGAACCTGTATGTCCGAAGAGTACGGTTCGGATGACACAGATCCAAAATTGGCCGCATACTCCCATCTTTTTTGCGGACCAGGAAATAACGGCTGTAAAAACCTCCCTCCCTTAGGGAATGGGGTACATGTTCTATGGCCCCTTTGTCCAAAAGGGAACTTATTTCCTGCGCTAACATTGGGCTCTGCTCTGTGCTGACAACTGTGGTGAGCACACCTCTGAACTGGGGGGTCGAGCTCTGAATTGGACCCGGTAACCCTTTTCTATGGTAGACAGAACCCATGGGGACTCATTTGGCAGTAGTTTCCATGCTGCCAAATGGTCTTTCAATGATGTTAGCTTTTCCACATTTCGTTGGAGGGAAAGCATCAGATTTCCGTCACCTTGTGACAGCTTGCTGACCAGAGAAGACTGAACACATGGGATGGTTTCGGCCAGGGCAGGCCTTACAGTAGCACTGGGGATGGTTGCCCTAGCAGCCTCATGTCCCATGATATGGGGCGGCTGTGGCGCAGTTGGTAGAGTGGGTTGTCCACTAATCGTAGGGTTGGTGGGTGATTCCGGCCGGTGACTCCATATGCGAAGTGTCCTTGGGCAAGACACTGAACCCCAAGTTGCTCCCGATGGCAAGCTAGCACCTTGCATGGCAGCTCTGCTACCATTGGTGTGTGTGTGTGAATAAGTGAATGAGACACAGTGTAAAGCGCTTTGGATAAAAGCGCTATATAAGTGCACATTTACCATTTACCATATGTCCCTCTGTGGCCCATCACCACCGTTCCTTCTTTGCCTGCTTTGCTTTTATGATCATCCTTAGATCAAACTCGACATGGCTTGTGGGGAACTGGCTGAACGCCGCCGTTTGCTGTTTGCTGTTTTCGCCTGTCGGCGATGGCATTGACTGCGTCACCAAACAGGCCGGAAGGTTTAACAGGGGGGTTCAGCAATTCCACATTCTATTGGAGAGAAGCATCAGATTTTCATCGCCCTGTGACAGCTCGCTGACCAGAGAACACTGAAAACTTGGGGACCGCCTTGGCTAGGGGGGGCCCTACAATAGCACTGGGGGCTAGCTGCCCTAACAACCTCATGTCCCCAGATCCATCCCTCCACGCCCCCTCACCTTTATAATCATTCTCAGATCAGGCCTAACAGCAGACTGCGACTGTGGCTGCCCAGTTCCCCTGGCTGTCTGTGGGGGTTGTCAGGCTGCCATACTCGCCTTCTGGGTCTCCCTCACACTAGTGCTGGCCCAGGCTCCACTCGTGGATGCCCGGGTGAGCTTGAGAAAACATCGCCATATGTCGAGCTCACTCAGCAGGTTTGCTTGGTAGGAGCCTGCAACCCTGTCATTTTCTGCAGTGACCCACAAGCAAGATTACTACTGCATAGGCTTGCCCATTGCCTCCTTGGATGCAAGCAGGCCCCCGTAATTACCTGCCGTTGGTGGAGAGAGGTAGTTAGCAACGCATCCTCCGCCTTGAGCATTCTTTTGTGTTCTGAGTAATTAATGAAAAAAAACTGTTATACAGTATTCCATTTATTTATTTATTTATTTATTTATATTTTCTTTTTTTTGAAATGTAGCTGTAATCTGATGACTTACAGTTACCAGTGTTTTGTATCCTGATTACATAATACCGTTACATGTATTACTCCCCAAGCCAGTTATTGAGTAAGTACAAGTCATGACAGTCAGACATGCTAGCCATGCCACTTAACAAAATTCCCCTGAACTAAAAAAACAGATCTTAGAAAGGCACCTACTGGTTTAGCACGTGCAAAGGTTTTAGACACCTGCAAAGAAATTCCGTGGATCAAAATGTGCTTTCAGTATAATTAAATTTAATGTTTCTACATAAAACAATACCATAAGGGGCAGTAAATGAAACAAAGTCAATATTTGCTGTGAAAAAAAAAATAGTAGTCTTCAGTATAATTAGTGCAGTTTTATGAGGAAATGAGCTGTAAGTTTTGCTGAGAATTTTGCAGAACCAGCCACGGTTCTTCTGGACACGGTGACTGTCGCACGCGCTTCTTTTTTTCCAGCGAAACCCATCAGCCTTCATTGTGATTTTTGTCTGAAAAGTGTCTCTTAATATTCTGCTTTATTTACTGACATACACACATTTTTCTGTAACATTTCATTTTGTGCTGGAAAACTAGTAGAGGTTTTTGATCATTCACCATCAGTGATATTGGCCAGAGAAGCCCAGCTCCTGTCCTGTAGTGTGTTTAATTATTTTAAATCACCAAAATGTGCCTGACTAAATCACCAAAATGTGCCTGACTCCGCCCCTTTTAACAGGAAATTTTCAAGTCTTTCTCAGGATTATAAACAGTTATATATATAGTTTTATTTTTCAACTAGTAGAGACCTGCAGTTGCAATCAAAAGTATTCAACCCCCATTGCAAATCAGGTTTATGGCCAAAATGTACAGACTTTCAGCTGTTTGCAATGAACAAATCAAACAAAATCAGTTGAAATAGTTCATCACAACGAACGCTTCAAATGGTTTCCCCAAATTTAACTGAAAACGCAACTTATAATGATTTCACCAGTCTCAAAATTATTCACCAACCTGAGTAGAATCATTTCTAATGGCCTTTTCTAAAAAAGTACTTTCTTTAATCCACGTAGATCTGTACACACTTAATTAGAATAACATTATCTCTAATCAGAGGTCATGACCACTACTATCCGACCAAGTCGACCAATTTTACTTCTCTATAATAGTAGCTTTGTATAATCACACCATGGATTCCCATGCACACTTAACTAGAATAATATTACAATAATCAAGGTTCTATTCAGATTGGTCAATCAACACTGTGTTGTTCTAAATGGAAGTTCATTTTAGCCTTTACAATCTAAGCACACTTACCCAATGCCAAGTTGTTAGCCTGGACCCTAAAATCTCAGATGGTGTGCCCCAATGCTCCACCTAAACCTGGATTGTAGCCTGTACTAACCTGGTCGCAGATTTGCGGTAACAAGGAGTTAACGTAATCTACTAGAGACAATAACTTCAGACTAGATCAGAATAAATTCCAACATGATTTATGAACCAGGTCATTTCAATAACAATTCTTAATCCCATTCGAAATTAACACGCAGTTATCAATAATGTATAAACATCATATTAAACACAAACACGAGAATTAGAAATTTTTACCTGACAATGAAACTACACACAGCGATTGTGCAGGAGAAAACGTGTACATGAACGTGGATGTGAAAGTTTTCTACAGTAAATAGATGATCTATTAAAGTAAAGCTGATCCGTTATAGAATGGTTGAGATCATGTCTGAGGCAGAGTGTTGGCTTTGTCTCATTTTCAAAAAGTATCCAAGACTCGAGGTTAGTCTTTCATACACATTTTAATGGAACGCCCGACTGGAACACAGTAGAAATGAGGAAGTATAGTTTATAACGTAGTTTCCCAAATGTACAGCATTATAGAGAAGAATAAACTTCAAGTGAATTTGGAAATGTATCCATTCACATTGTTACAGTATATTCTCTTTAAAAAAAAAAAAAAGGATATAAACTCTAAGTTAGAAGAAAACCATTTTTCTCTCTCTATTTTTCCCTTTAGGAATTTGTTTCCCATTTATTTCAGCCCGTATATTTAAAACCTGTTATTCTGTTAACTGTGTAAGTCGAGTTGTTATGGTAACAACATTTTAACACAGTGGTACAGTTGCACTAAATGTTACATTCTCAAAATATTCATTAAACCGCCATTTGTTTGCAACAGCTGTGCTATTACAGTTAGAGTAATTACATTATTAACGAGTCGGATTTCAGTGGTCAGTAGACGGACTGGCCCCAGACACAGGCGAGGAGGGTGGCGCTCAGGACCGCAGTGAGGGGAAGCTGGACGTAGGAGTCACCACTGTTCCCCACACGGTTGCAGCTGTCTGAGCTACAGCAGTTCTGACTGGCGTTGTACGTCACACCAAAGAAGGAGCTGGAGTCGGTGTTGTTACACAGAGACGACTCTAAACAGTCCTGAGAGTAAAAGTTCGGAAAACCAGAGGTGGTCGTGAAACCTGAGGACGAGAAACAAGAAGATGAAAGCGTCGGGATCTCAAAAGTACAGCAATTAAAACTTTTACACTATTTCCTAAAGGTTAGCGTTAGTGCTACAATGCTAGTGAAAGAAATGAAATGTGACCAAAATAAAAAACAAACAAACAAACAAACAAGCAAGACAACAATAAGGCTTTCCAAACTTCTTTTGCATTTAAACGTAAAAATCACTGGTTTGCTAAACCCCCATACATTTAGCACGGAACTATAATCCAGCTTGGATTAGAACATCTTTCTTTGATCTCTTAAAAAGAAAAACAAACGTAAGCTCATGTATCATCCATGACTTTCTCGCTTGTAAATTCGACCTCTAGTGTCATCTCCAAGTAGGAAAGCTGGAATTTCCAGCGTTTCTAGCCGTTGTGTTCTGATATTGGCCTGTTGCGAATGTTCTTTGACCATCAGTCAGATAGATCTCACACATATAAGAGTATAGTGATGTAATTACATCAGATTTCCATTCATTAGTACATCACTAATCATTCCTCGTGTGAAACAGGTAGAGATAAGAAGAGAGTGTCCAGAGGAGAGGATGAATCGGTGACTGAGACTCACTGATTGTGTTGCACACAGACGTGCTGGTAGCGCAGTTCACGGTCGAGGGTTTCAGACAGATACCAAACATATTCACTGTGCACTTATTGCAGGTCAGAGACTCCGCTAGAGAGAGAGAGAGAGAGAGAGAGAGAGAGAGAGAGAGATAATTAAAAATATTCTATCTAAATATGATCTGCATTACGTTCATCCTATTGAGATTTACACGCTGTGAAACACACACACACACACACACACACACACACACAGAAGCTTTTGTCTGTTTAATGTTCTGGTTTGTGGTTAAGAAAAAAAATCAATATTGTTCCTTTTTGGTGGTTTACATGGAGTCATGAACTGAATCCTGGCAGCAAATGAAATATAACGGGTAAAAGCTAAATAAACACATTCATACACTTTAATTATTATTATTTTTTTTATTTCTACATGCTATTTCTAGATTTGACTATTCTTTTTGTAATTATGTGACTTATTCATCATTAGCAATACATTTCTCTTTGTTGATTTATTTCTGAGGTGAAATTTGATGTGTAAAATGTACAAATACAAAACCCAAGGCGTGAGATTTGTGCCTGGACTCACCGAGAGCGAAGAATCCGATCACTACGGCGATTCCCAACAGCACAAACTTCATCCTGACACTTGGAGGGTAACACACACAAACACTGTAGAAGATGTGTCCTTGATGATGAGTCGTGTTAGACCTGTCCTCAGAGGTGTCTCATTTATACTGAGGGACAATGTGCAGGTCAGAAATGCGGTCCAGCAGGCCGAGACAGGTATTAGATCACATTGTATTGAAACACCAGTAAAACTGGGCAGGGCACATACAACATAATATACAGGACAAAGACCCCACACCCACACCCACAAACCTGAACACCGGTGTTCATTCAGGACATTCTTACCTTTGTCTGCTTTGTATATATGCACTGTGTTATGATAAACCTGTCTATTGCTACCTGGAGATAATGCGTGCTCACTTAATCCTGTCATGTCACTCTTTTTTCTTCAGAGGAATATCAGAGGAGATGCCACTCGATCAGAGATGTTGTCATCTGAAGGAGTAAAGTTTTAATGGCTAAAATTATGAATCAATTTAAAGCGAGCAGTGAGTTCCAGACGAGCGCTCAGTCAGATCGTCCTTCACATCAAATTAACAAAACATCGGCATTATTTTATAATCACAGACTATAATGTGAAATAACAGGAAGTGCAGAGACAGAAACTACTTTATCCATCCATCCATCCATCCATCTTCAACCACTTGATCCTTTTCAGGGTCACGGGGAACCTGGAGTCTATCCCAGGGAGCATGGGGCACAAGGCAAGGTATCCACCCATCCAACCAAGGCCAGTCCATCGCAGGGCACAATCACACACACTCACACACCCATTCATACACTACGGACACTTTAGGCACGCCAATCAGCCTACCATACATGTGTTTGGACTGGGGGAGGAAACTGGAGTACCCGGAGGAAACCCCCGCAGCACGGGGAGAACATGCAAACAGAAACCACGGTGGTGTGAGGCGAACGACCCTGGTGGTGTGAGGCGAACGTGCTAACCACTAAGCCACTGTGTGCCCAGGAAGTACTTTATAATCTGCTGAATAGTGAGTGTGGAAGTCATTTTGTTAAATTAAACCAGTGATTAATGTGATCATTACAGCTAGGACTATTTATACAGTGATATATTAACAATATACAGCAGTAGGAGACGCCTATGGGATTTATTTCAACACTCGCCATCTTCTCTTTCCGATATCATCATATTAGAATTTTTTATTTGTCATTTTTAGAGGCATTTTAAAGTCTTTATATTCCATGTGACTGCAAAGGGGAAAATTGCTGTTCTCTTCTTCAGTCCTTATTTTCTATACCGGATTTTTGTTTTGTTTTTATTTCTTTTAAAGTTTACATGCGAGTGCTTGTGTGTAAAGGCAGAGATCTCCCGGACACTTCTCTTGAACAACACACAGGCGTTTATTAAATGGAAGTTGCAGGAACTCGATATAAGCAGCTGTGTAAAATGTCCGTAATGTGGACAATCTCATAACTGGGACAAATTTTATGTTGTTGTTTTTCTGAACACGATGGATCAAACTGTGGCTCTGACCAAAGAGCAATTTACAGGTTTTGTTTGTAATCCAGAAGTAGCTAACTCATACAGCAAACTTGCCTACTATGCTAACGTTCTAGTTACAGTGGATATAAAAAGTATACACACCCCTGTGCTAATGGCAGGTTTTTGCAATGAAAAAAAAATAAAAAAAAATGTAAATCATGCCAGAAACTTTTTCACCTTTATTGTGAAATTGCAATTTCATCAATTTATATCAAGTGACAAACACCCAAAAATTGGGGTGGGGGTGGGGGGCCTGGGGGATATGCACAAAAACTTCCAATACCCAGCTTGTATAAGTGTGCACACCCTTTAATAATTGGGAAATTCGCAGTGTTCAGAATCAACCAATCACATTGAAACTCATGTTAAATACTAATTATTGTAATTAGAGTCCAGACCTAAATCCAATCAAAGATCTGTGTAGTGACCTGAAGAGGGCTGTGTACAGGAGACGTCCAGCCAGACTGGCAGAGTTAGAATGCTTTTATAAGGAAGAATGGCAAAATATTGCTAAGTCAAGACAAGACGTGCCAAACTGATTGACTCTTAAACATGTTCAATGCTTGGATTTGTTGTAATAAAATAAATAAATAAATAAATAAGATCACTGTCCCTGATGCGGGTAACATTACATCACAAAAGCTAGACCATATTCTGGTTTTCAA
Source organism: Ameiurus melas (assembly GCA_012411365.1). NCBI lineage: Eukaryota > Metazoa > Chordata > Actinopteri > Siluriformes > Ictaluridae > Ameiurus > Ameiurus melas. The sequence goes on along the minus strand of CM022764.1, from coordinate 27,120,980 downwards.
AAAAGAGGACACCTTTTTTTTTAAATGGGGGTGGTCTCAATAGTTTCTGCAAGCATGTTTAAGCAATGCAAACATGCGCACACATCATGCAGTATTAGACCATAAACAAATCATAATGAAACTAAAGCCGTATCCCGGGCATTTTCTCACATTCAGATGCTTTTTAAGGTCCGATAAAGAGAACATTTCTAGGAAAAAGAGGATGTATGGTCATCCTAACAAAAGCGTTTCAGAGAACAATTTGAGTTCATTTCTATCAAATTAACTCTGCACAAAATGTTTGTGCATGCACCATGAGGTTGCTCATGTGAGTCACGACTGGCGAGAGAGAACCAGAACTATATTTATTTATTTATTTATTTATTTATTTTTTGACATGTTCCTGTAATCTGATGACTTACAGTTGCCAGTGTTTTGTATCCTGATTACATAATACATGTTTTACTCCTGTCAGTCAGACATGCTAGCCATGCCGCTTATCAAAATTCCCCTGAACTAAAAAAAAAAGATCTTAGAAAGGCACCAACTGGTTTAGCACGTGCAAAAGTTTTAGACACCTGCAAAGAAATTCCGTTGATCCAAGATACCTTCAGTATAATTAAATGAAATGTTTCTACATTAAAAAAAAGTAGTTTTCAGTACAATTAGTGCAGTTTTATGAGGAAATGAGCTGTAAGTTTTGCTGAGCATTTTTGCAGAACCAGACACGGTTCTTCTGGACACGGTGACTGCACATTCGTATTTTTCCAGCGAAACCCATCAGCCTTCATTGTGATTTTTGTCTGAAAAGTGTCTCTTAATATTCTGCTTTCTTTACTGACATACACACATTTTTCTGTAACATTTCATTTTGTGCTGGAAAACTAGTAGAGGTTTTTGATCATTCACCATCAGTGATATTGGCCAGAGAAGCCCAGCTCCTGTCCTGTAGTGCGTTTAATCATTTTAAATCACCAAAATGTGCCTGACTAAATCACCAAAATGTGCCTGACTCCGCCCCTTTTAACAGGAAATTTTCAAGTCTTTCTCAGGATTATAAACAGTTACTGTATATATATAGTTTTATTTTTCAACTACTAGAGACCTGCAGTTGCAATCAAAAGTATTCAACCCCCATTGCAAATCAGGTTTATGGCCAAAATGTACAGACTTTCAGCTGTTTGCGACGAACAAATCAAACAAAAGCAGTTGAAATAGTTCATCACAACGAACGCTTCAAATGGTTTCCCCAAATTTAACAGAAAACGCAACTTGTAATGATTTCACCAGTCTCAAAATTATTCACCCCCCCTGACTAGAATCCCTCACAACACACAGATATACAGAACAGATGTTGTCTCAAGCACACCTGTGATAAACTAATCAAGGGCTTCATTAGGTGCAGCAGGTGTGCTTGAGCTGGAACACGTGAAACACCTGGACTGGCTAGGGGTAGAAAATATATGAAATACCTGGGTGGGGCAGAAAAAGGAAGCTATTAACCGCTGCAAGCAGATTTCTTAGAAGGCAGGTTGTGAAAAACCCCAGAGTGACTGCAAAAGACCTGCAGCAAGACCTGGTGTAACAGACTCTGAGGTTTCATTGAGCACAGTAAGGCGTGTACTAAACGCAGAAGGTTGCCGTGATTAGATACAAGTACAAGCTACTAACGGTATGAGCTACGACACTCACCAGAGGCACGAACAAATTTAGCTACTTCCTTTCAAGCTTTATTTTTCTTCATAATGTCTCATTTAATGAGAAAGGTTGCTCTGCATATGATAGTATATGGATAAGAGATTTTTCTTGAATCAAACAGTAAATGGGAACCAACTGCTGAACAACTAAAGTTGTGAGAGGGGAACTGAAGAAACGTCAGACCGCACACCGTAGGGTTGAGTCCGTGGAATCAGTTGAGACAGTTATTAGGATTTGTTGCTTTATTGAATTGCATAGAATTAAGAAATCTAAAATTGAAATGTCATTGCTTACTGAAATCGTGACTTTGTGTCATACATGCATGTACATAAAGAGAGTATATGCACGTTCGCCGTTTCAAATCCCCCACAACATTTCAATGGGATTCAAATCCGGGCTTTGACTCGGCCGTTCCATAACCATCCATTTCTTCTTTTTGAGCCTTTCCTTGGTGGATTTGCTCGTGTACTTAGGATCATTATCCTGTTGAAAGGTCCACTTTCTGTTCAACTTCAACTTTCAGACAGATGTCCTTACATTATCTTCAAGCACTCTTTGATATGATGCAGAATTCATAGTTGGATCACAGTCAGAATTCATGGATGGAAGCCGTCCAGTCCCTGCGGCAGCAAAGCAACCCCAAACCATAACATTTCCACCACCGTTTTTCACAGTTGGTATGAGGTGCTTCTCCTGTCTTTGGTCAGCGCCAAACATGTCTGCTGTTACTGTCTCCAAATAACTCTATCATTGATTCGTCTGTCTAGAGCACATTATTCCAAAAGGCCTGGTCTTTGTCAAAATTCTCATTGGGAAACTGTAGTGTTGCAAAAGCTTTTTCCTGACACACCTCCCATGCAGGTCAAACTTATGCAATCTCTTTCTGATTGTAAAAGCATACACTTTGACACCAACAGCTGCCAGACTTAATTAGACTTAATATCACAATCCTGTGATGAAATTTTGGGGTTCTTGGAGACTTCTTTTTGCATCAGACTCTTGGGTCTGCTCTTGGGCTGAGTTTCCTCGGCTGCCTAGTCCTGGACAAATTGGCCACACATTGGTGGAGGAATTATGCTTTTGGCTTCTCATTTCTGTCCATCTGTCCATGATTCTCCATGGTGTGATATCTCGAGAGTGCATGGTTGAATGTTTGTCCGGTTTAGATGGAGTGATCATTGTACCCAGCAGATGAATTGATTAGATTTTGGAACTGATCTAAGAAGTATGAAGGTTACAGCAAAGTCAAATGTCTGAAAAGGTTTTTCTTTAGTAGCACGCACTTATACAATAATGGATTTAATGGTTCTCCACAGAATTTCTACATTTCAGATTTTTTAAATAACCAAATATATGGATATTAGTCTTTGTATTAACTGGTTCAGACCTCAGACCGATGGAGACATTAATTCCGTCTATATACACCATTAGGGCTTCTCCATCAGTTAGAGTCAGTAATATCATTTTATATAGCAGTCATTTGTCTAACATCATTTGTTTCCCAGACGATCCTGAGGCTCTACATCACCATCAGCAAGTCACATGCTCAACAATCAATCAGTAGTGAAATACGTGGTACAGATGGTAAATAGGAAACCCTCCAGTGTATAACACAGGCATCCACTATGAGTTACATTTTTAAGTTTAGTATAAACTTAGTCTTTTGTCTTTGATTAACGCTCTTTTATCATTAAGGTATTATTTATTTCAGGCTGTTGGTCCATTTCAGATTGTCATCAGCACGATATCTAAAGAATCAGTGGCTGAACGTTTGTAGGTTTGGAGTTTGGAATTGATCCAAACATTATGAAGGTCAGAGCAAGGTCAGACGTCAGCAAGAAATAGATTTTTCTCGATGACAAAGGACGGACTTGGTCGAACTTGTTTAACCAGTGACTCGTTTCTTTTAAACAATCATTCAAGCGAATAAACATTAGATTCACCAACTTGCGTAACGTTACGAAAAACGTTCATGTGGTTCACTTGCGTCTGTGTCTGCTAACCGATTCACCCGACTCCCTCTCATCTCTTTCGGACTACCCATTTTAAGACAAATTAACACAACACATTTGATTCACCTCCTTTGCTAAATTAGAAAATTTTGAATTTGAGATTCATTTGCATTTGTTGTTGGGATTCAATTCGTCCGACTCACTTACTCAATCCGACAGAAGTATCTGTAAATTTATCAAGTTAACAATGGGTATTTTTTTGTGATTTATTTCTTTTAAATTCTATCCCCCAGGTCAGAGCAAGGTCAGACGTCAGCAAGAAATAGATTTTTCTTTAATAGCTTCCTTCCTGTCTGAAGTATTTTTTAAAATAAATCGTAACCAGTAGGTCTGGACCTGGCGATGGAGGAATTCCTGCGCGTGCAGTTGGAGTTGAGTTCGTCTTGTTTGGTTGCATTTCAGACAAGAAAAAATTTCCTTACATTGTAACCCATCACTGGAATATCGTTCTCGTTTGAATGAATTTCATATCACAAAGCATTTTGGACCAATATGTCTTTATTTTTCATCCAGCACCTGATCAGAAAGCACAGCCAACATCATCTCAAGCACATCTCTCATTTCTTCTTTTGGATACAAAGAACTTTGTGTAAGGACGAGTGTGTAAACACTCACACAGGTTTGGCATTTCATTTCAAATCAAGTGTTTTTCGCATTTCGGAGTTTAAACATCTAGCACGTTGAAAAATTTTGTAAATTATTGCAAATGTCCAATTCTTCTGGGGATCAAAATAAATAAAATGAAGGAATAATGAAGGAATAATGAAGGAATAAAAACCTTCAATGATTGTCAGATCAATAACAGATAGACTCAGCTTACTCTACATCACATACTTTAACCCTTAATGAGATAAGAAATGATAATAAAGATTCAGATTGTCAATAGGGACATCAAATTGTAATATTTCTTTACAAAAAGAGGTAAAAATGAGAGAAAAATCACAGAAGGCTATGGTTCATCTCCTCAAGACATAAAGTAAACGACCAACACAACGACGTGATCACATGGAGGTTTTACATTTTCTAGCTGCAATTAAAATATAACAGGAAAAACCCAGAAACAGGATTAAATATCACAGATGGGACTGTGTGTGTGTGTGTGAGTGAGAGAGAGAGAGAGAGAGAAAGAGAAAGAGAGAGCGACCCCCTCACACCAGCACCTTGGTGAGGAGCATTGTGGCGAGGGAGGCGATGGCGAGGGTGAGTGTGTGTGTGTGAGAGAGTGGTGCAGCGGCGTTGCACAGGTCAATGTTGCAGCAGGTTTTGGTCATTTTGTAGGCGGTGGAGGTGTTGGTGGGAAAATTAACGTTTGACGTCTGATTGCAGCTGCCTACGTCCAGACATCCCTTCATGGACACATCAACAAACCCAACTGACAGAGAGAGAGAGAGAGAGAGAGAGAGAGAGAGAGAGAGAGAGACAGAGAGAGAGAGACAGAGAGAGAGAGAGAGAGAGTAATTAAAATTATTTAAAAACTGTTTAAAAATGAATATTTGCATTTTAAATAAAACAAATCTAACATCACAAACATTGTACTGCTTTGAGAGATGTGATACAGAAGACTGGAGGCATTGTTACCTGCTTTCCCCTGTCCACTGAAACATTGCTGGTTGGCATCACATGTAATTTTGCTGGTGATACACAGACCGAATACTCCTATCTCACATTTATAGCACTGCAGGGTGTAACCTGAGAGAGAGAGAGAGATAGAGAGAGAGAGATCAACAAGGTTCATTTACTGCTTCATCGTGTGGATCAGAAGAGTGGACCAGAAGAGTGGATCAGAAGAGTGGATCAGAAGAGTGGATCAGAAGAGTGGATCAGAAGAGTGGATCAGAAGAGTGGATCAGAAGAGTGGATCAGAAGAGTGGATCAGAAGAGTGGGAGATAACGGTGTAACTGTGTGATTTTCTGTGTTCAGTCTTCAGTGTATCTAATTGCTTCCAAGCTGATTCACTCGACTCGGTTAAAAGAGTCGTGTGAAAAAGAATCGGATCATTTCCCTTGTGTTTTCTTTAATAACTCTTCAGCATATTTTCTCCTCGTAATCCGAAGCACTCTTGGCGCTTCAGATTAAAAGCTGTAGTGTCTGCTGCAGTCATTCATTTGCATTCGCGCTTCTGAATTGATTCACCCCCGACTCACTTAAAGGACTCATTTAAAACAATGATCATGATTCAAGATTTTTATTATTATTTTTTTTAACATAATTTTTGTTACACCATTTTAGAATGATTTTTCAAGAACCTTAAATCCAATTCCAAAACTGCTGTGTGTGTGTGTGTGTGTGTGTGTGTGTGTGTGTGTGTGTGTGTGTGTGTGTGTGTGTGTGTGTGTGTGTGTGAGAGAGAGAGAGAGAGAGACCCTGGAGACCACCCCTGTATATTTCCTTAGAATCATTTGAACCTCCCCGAGCAACTGATCCATTCATTCATTGGGTTTGTCCTTCTAAACCGATTCACCCGAATGAATCGTTTAACACTAGTCTGAGAATCTCTCATTACTCGTGTGATTCATTTATTTTGAACATTTGAGTAAATGCGCATGTGATTCAACTTCACTAACAGATTTTTCCCCCCTATACTATACTTTACTATGGATTCCTTTCAGCTTGATTCACCCGACTCACTTGAAAGAGTTATTAACAGAGAATCGATTCTTTCTGAATTGGCTAGATTGATTCATTTATTTTGTAACTTTGCGTAAACGTCAGATGCATTGGCCTTTTTGTGCTTCCAGACTCGTTCACCCGAATCACTCAAAGGACTGATTTGTATGAGATTCTCATTACAAGAAGGATTTCATTTCTTTATGAATCATCTGAGTAAACTACATCATGCACATCTGATTCACCACCCTGAGTACCTGATTATTAGATGGATTTGTTTATTTTGAGTGAATTGAATCATGTACATTTGACTCCTCATGCTGAGTCAGCTTGCTAAAACCGCAAGTTGGTTTGCATTTGCATGTACAAACTGATTCATCTGAATCACTCGACAGTAATAAAAATAAAAACAACGTTCTTATGTAAGAGTTTTAAATCAACATTTCAGACAGATGTGAGCTAGTTTAGTGGCTATTAGCTAACTAGCTATCTATTCAATCTAACTGAAACAGAAACAGAGCATTGACATAGCCGGAGTTTTCATTCACGCTTCTACCGGCAGTTTCCTCCATTATATCTGCATAAGTTTTGCTTTGGCTTTAAATTCCATTTTAATCTTCCAACATTATCTCGTGTCTCACATTCCAGAGGTTTCCAGAAACCTGTATGTCCAGCCAAGTGTGCTGTTGTAACTCAGAAAACTCTGAACACAAGCGGAATTTGTGCAAGTGGTGTGACAATATTATGCCAGAAACCTGAAGGTATGAACATTCTGATGATATTGACTTTGGTTTTTTGACTCGGGTGCACGGATTCGCTTATTTATTTCGGTTCTCGTCCTTGTGAATCAGTTCCCCCAGCTATCTTTAAAGACTCGATGACAAAGGACGGACTTGGTCGAACTTGTTTAACCAGTGACTCATTTCTTTTAAACAATCATTCAAGCGAATAAACATTAGATTCACCAACTTGCGTAACGTTACGAAAAACGTTCATGTGATTCACTTGCGTCTGTGTCTGCTAACCGATTCACCCGACTCCCTCTCATCTCTTTCGGACTACCCATTTTAAGACAAATTAACACAACACATTTGATTCACCTCCTTTGCTAAAATTTGAGATTCATTCGCATTTGTTGTTGGGATTCGATTCGTCCGACTCACTTACTCAATCCGACAGAAGTATCTGTAAATTTATCAAGTTAACAATGGGTATTTTTTTGTGATTTATTTCTTTTAAATTCTATCCCCCAGGTTCCCTGCGACCCTGTAGGATGAGCGGTATAGAAAACAGATGGATGGATGGATGGATGGATGGATGGATGGATGGATATTGTATGAATGCTGAATCAAATCAAATCTCAGAGTTTCTTTTAAACGTTTTGTTTGAAAGAATCGAGTGAAGGACTCTGATTCGTAAAGTGATTCAACTCTAGAAAATCACAGCTTCAGCTTAATGATGAGATACTCTTATTTATTTCCTTAATGATAAATTATACACTTCATAACATGTAATTAAAGCTTCGTCACATGACCGAGTCATGGGCGATGCTGAAAAATGAATGCACTGTACTGTACTGTATTTTGGGATACTGTATTCCCCACAGTGTTTCAACATAAACACACTCCACACTGCTTGGGCAGTTCAGACTCGTGACCTCACGCCCTGCTGAGTCATGTCAGGGGAGTTTCCCACAATACAATCATGTTATGCTACAGGTGTGTTGCCACAGCAAACTGAAACAGGTTCTATTTTGTGTGTGTGTGTGTGTGTGTGTGTGTGTGTGTGTGTGTGCGCTGGGTAAATACCACGAGTGTGAGAGTGTGTGAAAAGCTGGAATTCATACCTAGAAAACGTCTCAAATTTATGTTTATCATCAATCACACTGAGAGTTCAACTACTCAAAGGAATCGGTGATATTTACGAGTTAATGTACTATACGAATCATTCTTCCAAACGACTCGTTTAATGGACTCAAATGAATCAATTCCTAATTAATAGATAAAGCAAAAGATTGAAAAAAATGTGTTTATTAATCAAAACGAGTGTATTCTTGATAAAGCATAAACCATGTCCTGTGTCCTTAAGGTGATTCGATTCTAACTTCTAACACACACTCACACACACACACAGAGCTCTGATGATGAACCACATGAACCATTACTTATAAAGTGAGTCGATTTTGTAATTTTAGCCTTTTTCTTTGAAAGAAAAGACACAATGAGAGCCTCTCGAACCGATCACTTCATTTTAAACGACTGTTTTAAGCAAAGTCAGTGAATCAATTTGGAAGCACAAAATGCGAAGTCAGTTCAGGGTGGTGAATCAATCATGAAGAGTTTTTATCCGTTTCAACGAACACCTCACGCTGAAGCCTCATTCTTTTGCTTCATAAGCTTTTGATCACACCCGAAAGTTGTTTATCTCTTAAATCTTGTAATGACCAGTGAACTTTACTTTGTTCACGTCATCAATCAAGCATCTGAAATACACACCACAAACCCGATTGTCACGTGATGATATGATCACAAGGAGCCTGGAGATGAAACCACCCTGGAGGTAGGGAGTAACTACCCTATCAGAATGACATAAATCACGAGATAAAGTATTTGTATTCAATGCATTAGATAATGTGTTTGTTTTGTGGAAGGTCCCTGTGCCAACATGCCACTGGGACATAGATGCTGAGCAGTGCTGGGTTTCTGCCAAATGCAGCACTTGAGGTAATTTTAGGATTAGAAGAGGGCCTGACATTTAAGGAGGAGAGTGAAGAGATTGAGCAATACAGGAAGATAGACAGTGGAGGGGGCATGGCCTTGGTGTGAAACTTCTGCTTTTGCACGGCTATTTTTAATGAGAAGAGCAGTTGCAGGTCATGCTAATAATTGTTGCTAAAAAATGAAGGCTAGATACCAAATTGCTAGTCATGCTAATCCCAAACTACTGGAGCTGTGGTGATTAAAACTATTGCATTAGGACCCAAGTGTGGCAATGAACAGGGCTTTACAGGAATGACGCTTAAGCCAGTGTTACACATCGGTGATACATTTAACATCTGAGTATTATAGAAATCCTCTGATAAAGATGAGCACCACTCACACACACACACACACACACACCCACGCACACACTTGAGCTGACTGTTTGCATATAAAACGATGCTGCCCTCTGCTGGACATACGCCTGTAACTTAATCTCTCTCACAAGGGTGCAGAAAAGACGGCTGCGGAGCTCAATAATAATAATAATAATAATAATAATAATAATAATAATAATAATAATAATAATAATAATAATACATTTTGTGTTATAGGTCTAAACGAGCAGCTCACTAGATACATATATATTTTTTTGTTCCGTGTCAATTTTCTGCAGTTGTTCTTACACCATCTCACCAGCAGTGGTCACTAATTCCACAAAGCTCCCTACACACTCCCTTACATACATACCGAGGGTAAACACAGTCTCTGTTCCCTATGTAGCGCATTATATTTCTAACAATGAGGCATTTTTGTAAAACCTAGTAGGCTGTTTAATAATCACTTAATACTGAGCCAGTCGGAAAGGAACAGCGAGATAAACACATGACATAAGAGGGAGTGCTGCTGAGGCTGAGTGGCGCTACCCGAACAAGTTCAGTCACAAGCTGTAACTTGCAAGGATTTTGGGTGTGCCTCAGCCTCATGCCTGCCATTCTTAAGTAATTGACAGAGCAACCTCAAAATCTGAGGCAATCGAAGTCAGTTTTAGGACAACATGTGTAATAATAATGATAATAATTATTATAATAATGTACATTTATTCACAGAGTGCATTTCTCACAAGCGTACACTGTTTATAAAGGAAGGCAAAACCGTTTAGTTGAAAGCATCTCATACATTTGGTCTTATCATTTGAGTATTTGGTGCACTGTCTTATATTAAGTGTATTTGGCCTTATATTTGTACATTTTGGCTAAGATTTAATTTGGTGCCATAATTCCATAAACTGCATTTATGGCATTTGAAAGATGCCCTTATCCAGAGCACCTTACATTTGAGCAGTTGAGGGTTAAGGGCCTTGCTCAAGGGCCCAGCATTAGTAACCTGCAGTTCTGAGATTTGAATTCACGACTGTCCGAGCAGTAGTCCTACATCTTAACCACTGAGCTAACAATTTTTTACCATATTTGGTCGAATGGCTTTGACGTTTGGTCTGATTGGCCTTATATTCGCCTAGTCATTCTCATATGCACTTGATTTAGTCTATTTGGTCTTGTATGTGGTCTATCGAGGCTTAGATCCAAAAAGCATCAAACGCATCTCATAATTAATGGATTTGGTCTCATGGACATCATATTTGGCGTACCCTGGTTTAGTTTTCTCAGTATCCACCCTCGTGAACTCAATCTTTGCATCAACATATCTTGGATAAACGGTTAGTTTTCGATGGATCAGATCCGTTAACTGAAAACAGGTCTAACAGGATCGATACTTGCGGAGAACTTAGACACGATGTTCACACGCACACGCACACGCACACACACACACACACACACACCCTAAAGGGAGAGGCTGTTTTTTTACTCCTTTGCTATTATCCAAGCCCCAAACGCAACACACCCACAGATGACTAATGGAATAAGGGCATGTATGTAGGCTACCTAATACAATGTTGTGCAGGGTGTAGTCTAGATCACCTACGCCTGTACACACCACGCTTCAGCACAACACAGCAAAACACGCTAAAGTCATCCACCTTTAACATCATTTCTAAGGAAATCTTTTCATGTCATTTTATCTTCTCTGTCAGGAAGAGATTGAACAGAATGACATCAGTGAAGTATAACAGAAGTGAAAAAGTAACCAGATAAAAGAATAATAATCACCCTATGGAATAAAATCATTTCCTAAAAATAATCCGACCGATAAACAAAAGAAAGAAAGAAAAAACGTATAAAAGGAAAGACGCTATTGCTTAATGATCTAATGATCTTTCCTTAAAAAAACGTTAATAATAATAATAACAATAATAATAATAATAATAATAATATGCACATAGTGTATATATACATATACATATATATATACATATATATATGTATATATATATACATACACACACACACACATATATATATATATTCTATGTATATACTCGTTATATTATATTATATAATATAAGTAGAAATAAAGTATATATTTGTATAAAGTATATATCTGCTCCTCTTACCTAGTGAGAAACACAGGGCCACGGTGAGAATGCCTACCAGGATCTTGCTCATATCTGCAGCGGTGTGTTTATATTTCTCTGTAGTGGAAGATGAAAATAAACTCCAGACTAAGTGCACTTTCAGAGATCCGCTAGTTTTTTATAGCGGGCCCCTCCCGAGGCTGCGTGTCTCAGACGGCCCCGTTATAATCTCCCTGAACTTCCCTGACCTTCACAGGCTCCCTCCACACGGGCACTGCACCGGGCACGGACTAACGGAGCTCTGCAGCCTTCCTAGTGCACTCGGTCTCGGTTTGGGATTCAACCGAGTCCATTCACTGAGCCTGCGATCAGTCGGTATGTAGACCTATTAAAAAAACAACAACAACAACAACAACAACAACAACTCTTGGCTCTGTGTGTGTTCACGTTGTTTTATATTTTGATATTATATAATAAATATGTATAAAGTAATATATAATTATATAATCAAGTTGGACAGAGAAATATCATTAGATTTGGAAAAAAAAGGCTAGCTAGAGCTAAATAAATCATATTTAATTATTTGTTTAATTCATTTTTAATGAATTTAATCGAAATGAATTACATTTACATTTATTCACTTGGTAGACGCGTTTATCCAAAGCGACTTACAAATAAGCAAAGCGATATATCGAGCAGAGAACAATACAAGTAGTGCTGCCTATGGTGCTAAACATAAAAATTATGCTACCATAATTAAACAATAAAATCTTTAATTGTAATATTTAGCAAGGTAAGGTTACAACAATTAGGCAAGGTGACAGTTAAGCCATGAATTCAGATGTTATTACGTCAATGGGAGGAAAGGCAGGAAGCATGCGCGTGTGATTGACACGTTTAAGGGAGAACCTTTAAAACTTGTCATTGTTCTAGCTGGGTGTGCTCAGAACACAGACGGACAATAACACTGGACATCGAGCACAATGGCGTGAAAAAGACATTACGATTTCCACTAGTGTTAAGTTTCGACTCATCTCTTTAAACACATAGAAAAGATGATTATGTCTACCCTAATATGGATCCCTCTGGTCTGCACTTATATTGTATCTCATTCACACTTACACACACACACACACACACACACACACACACACATACACACTCAAACACCAATGACAGAGCTGTCATGCAAGGCTCTTGCCTGCCTAGAAACTTGGGATTCAGTGTCTTGCCCAAGGACACTTCAGCATGTGGAGTCATGATGGTGGAGAATCGGCCCGCCAACGCTACGATTAGAGGACAACCCGCTCAACCACCTGAACCACATCGCCCAAAAAGACAAAAGACACATAACGCTAAACGAATGCAGAACAGGGCATGTTTGATAATCCTATAAAAACAATAAACTGTCAAGGATGGACTCATTACACAACAGCCTCCATGGACCCTAGGACAAACTAATGCGGGACAAACATACAAACACACAGAGTAAAAACACCAACTAATGACTAAGAAGTGGAAGCATTCAGGTGAAAACTACTATTCAGTAAACAATGACCAAATAAGGAAATTGCGTACAGTAAAGGGAGCGGTGGGGTTGTGCGGTCGCAGCGTGCATCGGAACAATAGTGGATCTGTGGTTCAGATAAAAGTGCTTCTGCCAGTGTTGTGAGAACTCATCAAAGATATTATTGGCGGACGTCAGTCACATGGTTATTAGTATCGCATACACAAACATCAAACACCTAAACATTCCAGACTGAAATCTATTGAAAAAAATATTTCAGTCTTTAAAAGCACTGGTAATTCAGTATGCCAGGGAGCTAGAACTACGACGGGGTGTGGACAGTTAAGCAAATTAGCCAAACATAAATAGCTAGGAAATGATTTTGCCCCGTAAAATAAGGTATCAAATATAGCAGGCTGGCAGGCGGTTCCAGTTCTGTGGGTGAAATGCTGCACACCTTCAGATTGCAGCGATTGTTCTGCCCGCAACAAGAACGAGTGCCATCGACAAGTTGACTGTAGAGTAGAATATATTTTGGGATCCTGGAGTCACCCATTCGAATCACATGGCCGATCCAGCGTAGTTGTGCTGTGATTATGAATGCCTTAATTCCTAGGACGTCAACGTACAAGGATGGTGGTGTTCGGAGTCTTATCTTGCCATTTAAAATGTGCAATCTTTCTGTAGATGGTCTAGTTTGATGATACAGTTGATGCAGTGGCTAAGTCTCACAACCATAGAGCAATGTGGCCAAGAAAACTGCTCTATAGACTGCAATCTTTGTAGCTTATTGTATGAAATGGTTGTTCCACTCGCTCCGGGGGGCGGTGCCAAACAGCCCACTGCTCGGGCGGGGGGGGGGTGTTTTTTTCCAACAAACACAACACAACCTTTCGGGGGGCACAACTTCTTGACAGTTTTAATTACTGTGTACTCATAAACCCTTATGGCTGGAGTGGTGTAGGGTTGCAGGTTTTCCAGCTGTAGCATGACTACCGTTTTCTTTAGACTGATGAAGAACCGATGAACAGCGCTGGCAAAGCAGTCAAGAAGCTGCTGTGCTACATCCTGAGAAGGAGCTTGCAATGCACAGCCATCAGCAAATAACAGATCATGTAGTATTGCAGTATGGACCTTAGGGTGTGTTTGTAGTCTACGCAGATTAAAAATACTTCCATCAGTCCAAAATTGGATTTGAACACCAAGGTAGCAGTCCTGGAAAGCAACCAAAAACATCATGGAGAAGAACAGCAATAGGGCATCCCTGCTTTGTACCATGCGTAAGGTCAAACAGAGCTGAATTCTCACCATTGTCTAGTACGTGGCCAAGCATCCCATCATGGAATGACTTGATTAGATTGGCTGCATTCAAAAGTTCACCAGTCTTCCTGAGGATATTCCATAACCCTTCTCTGTGAACAGTATCAAATGCTTTGGTTAGATCAATGAAGACCATGTACAGCTCATGATGTTGTTTGTAACATTTCTGCTGAATCTGTCACACAGTGAAGATCATGCCGGTTGTTCCACAACCTCCACAAAAGCCGGACAGATTCTCAGGCAGATTGTGTTGGTTGAGGACATGTTCAGATAGCTGTTTTAGCAAAATCCGGGCTAGCACCTTCCCAGCAACAGAAACTCTATCAGTGGAGTATCTTCTCCCGGTTAGTTGATATGGTAGATCCATCTTTGGAGTGTACAGAAATGGAGTCAAAATCACAAGGTTCATTTTCAGACTGTCATAGAACCACTTCACATCATGTTGATTGGCTGCATTTGGTAGCTCCAGTGCCTTACAGGTCCACCATTTCTGCTTTGTAGACTGGCTTGCGCCTGTTGTCTTGCTCTGTTATAAACAGATTTCTTGGCCATGTTGCTATTATCGTTGATCCATGCAAGTTCTGTGGTTTGCATTTCATCCAGGAGACGGCGAGCCTCCAAGTCCTGATCATCAAACCAGTCTTGGTGTCTGGTCATCTTGTATCCCAACACCTCCACAGCAATCCTGTAGATGGCATCCCTGATGTCACTCCAGTCCTATTCACTGTGGCATGATTTGTCATGCAGATTGGGGTCAACAGCTAGGGCAGCGTCCAACTAGTTCTGTAGCTGAAGCTTCACATCTGGGTGTTTGAGCAAGCTGATATCGAGCTCCTTTCTGTGAGGGTTGGCATGGCTATGCTTAGTGGGGCATAGGTTCAAAGCCACAACACAATGAACAAGACAGTGATCAGACCAGCAGTCAGTTCCATACATGACACGTGTCAGGTGAACTTCCCATGAATCACGGTGATGATGTAATCCACTATGTGCCAGTGTTTGAAACAAGGATGCACCCATGTCGTCTTGAATTTATTAGCTTGCTGGAAAGTGGTGTTTGTGATAGCAAGCTCTTGCTGTGAGCAGGTTTGAGTCAGGTGTGTTCCACTGGAATTCTCATTACCTACAGAATTGTGCCCTCTTTGTACATTAATTGATTTATTGTGACAGCGGTGTTGGATAACCAGTTGAATGCGACAAGCCAACAAGTAAGAGTAGAACAAGCTTTGTTTAGGGATCCTTTTCATCCTTAACAAAGAGAGCAGTGCTGTCCCTGAATAGGGCCACTCTGTCACTCAAGCAGGAGATGAATGCTGTAGTTGTTCCAGGACAGCAGCAGATGACCATCACACCTGAACTGCCTACATGCAGGTTTGTGACTTGAAGCTTCCAGTGTTATCCTTCACCTGCTCCCATTGCCACTCATCACTCGCCGTAGGACTTTATTCGTTGGACTCTTACATCAGTGATGTACCATCACAATCACTCGATTTAAATAAGAAAGAGTTTGTGAGTCTCAATCTCACTCTCTCCTTCATACATACCATTGCTGATAGGCACAGAAACCACTTTTCTGTTAAATAACTCTGGAGCCCTTATTATTGATTTCAATTAGAGTCATGCAACATTGGGCAACATGCACCAATACACACTGAAACAAAAAAAAAATATGTTTCTTATCCATTGTTCTTCAAGTTCACTGGAGCTATGGAATTTTGAAATGGCCACGTGTCAATAAGAGATGTCATTTCACACCAAGAGATGTACGATCTAGTGCTACAAATGTAAATGGGCCGTTTCCATATATACAGCCACTGTCAGTGTATACACAGGTCTGTTGGGTGGTTGCACAAACAATATCAGTGATACATTAGCAGTGATACATTAGCAGCAATATGTTAACCGTGCGACCTGGATGGGATCCTCAAGGATAAAGCCAGGGTGAACCTGCTCACCTCATTTGCCACCAAGCACGTCATTATGGTCAATTATTAACAGTTTTGCAGAGCATAACTGTTTTCATATTCCTCAAATGGCAAGTAAAAAATAAAAATGTAATCTATTTTTTTTGTTGTTGCGCACATTCTGAAACGATACACTCTTAGCAAAAAGGTTCGTTGTCTTGTAACAATAGCAGAGATCTTTTTGGCCCACAAAACAAAACAAAACAAAAAAGTCCAGTCACATTTTTTTAAAATGTGCATTTCCATAAATCCCAATAACTGATAAATTACATTCACATCACGTGTCACACCCACAAAACTCTAAGACACCGATATCAAACTCAATGCCCACAGGCCAAACATGGCCCACAGCCATGTTTAAAAGCTTGTGCTCTTAAAGCACAATCTTTAGCTATTATCCATTAACAAAAAAAAAAAAAACCCAAACTGTTTGGTCATATTTATAGAATGTTATATTTCACTTCAGGTTTATTGATCACAAAAATGGAAAGTCAGATAAGCTGGCTAAGTGAAACAACATGGACAAGGTGGAGTCCACAACCACAAAAGTCTGAGACACAGACATCAAACTCAAGGCCCACAGGCTGAAAATGGCCTACTGCCTCATTTACTTCATTCGTCTCATGAACTTCAATTCAGTTTTTATTTTAAGAGGAACCAGACTCACAAGGGAACCCGCCCTCATCTGGGTGACAAATAAATCCCTTTTATAAATGTGCTAATCCTACATGGTCAAAAAGAGCAATTGTGTAACCAGGAAATTCATTACAGTTTTCACACGAAGTCTGCTTTGTTGACCTTCTCCACAGTTCACTGATGGAGACTTGAGTGCAGAACTGTTTGTGGCAACTGCAACAGCGTGGCGCAAGGTCCCTTTCCAGCCATATCTGCTTATTGAACATCCCATTCCAGATTTAGTCCCTCTCGGTGTTCTATGAGGAGTTCTGGGGTGTAGTCGGTGTTCCGATTCATTCCGAAGGTGTTCAGTGGGGTTGAGGTCAGGACTCATCATCACGCTGGAACAGGTTTTGGGCCTGTTAATTCCAGTGCAGGGAAATTTTAATGCTACAACATACAAAGGCATTCTATATTGTTGTAAAAAAGCGACATATGCCATATCACACCCAGCCTATGTAAAAACTTTCTCTGCATGTCTTCATAGAAAAACCACAAGCAGCAGTATTCACGCTCACCCCAACACAGCAAAAGGAGAGGAAACAGAACGTCGGGGAAAAGCAGGGACCCAGGAAGCAGAACAAGACGAGAGAAGAATCTTCAGCCGCGAAGAGACAGCATTCAAATGTGGCTGTTGAAAAGAAACAGACTTCAGAAAGAATCTGAATGGGTTACTTAATAAATTAGGAACGGATGGTCTGAGGTGCAATACAACTTGGTGTAGTACTACTGAAGGGAGAACATTTTTTACTTATTGAAGAACAATAATCGAGAAAGCAAGCCTAGCGAGAACAAGAAAAAAGAAAAGTTATGTTGACACTTGGTATTCACCGCTTAAACAGGATATGAGAAACCTCAATTAGACCTCAGAAGCCTCAGAGAGTGGAGTACTCTACACGAGTGTACTAATATGAAAATTCACATTCAAAGCCAGCATTATCTGAATATGGTTTTGCAAAATATTTAAACCAGAAAAGATGTCCTTGGGGATCGAGCAGCCCAACAGGATGTGTGGAATCGCACACCGTGGTGTGATTTAACTTTAATATGCTTTTGCTTAGTATGCTATAGGAGGTTCTAGCCATGTTCAACAGTATATATACCTGCCATGTTTTAAACCATGCTGTGCCGAACCTCGGGTGAAAGCCATTCGCCGAGGAGGCAGCCAAGCTCGGTACTTATTATGTACAAGCTTTAAGTAGATCTAGTGATTGTTAAATAGAGAATTGACCTCTGTTTAATTCTGATTATTTTCTTTTACTGTAACAACTTTTATTCTTTAATAAAAACGAATCCTTGCGAGAGGAGATTCGTGGAAAGACAAATCGTTGTTTACTGAGTGGTTTAATGGCGTTAGAAAGATAGACAGCGTGTATTATTTTCTTCTTCAAAGAAACCTAAACTGCCTTCCAGAGCTCTCCATTCCACTTGTCGAGACTCCAGAGCCCCAGTGGTGAGGATTCACTACACTGGAATAAGGGAAGAACCTATTCTATGCTATCCCTGACTGTCTAGTGTATCTAATCTTGGCATCCAATCCATTCGGGTTAAACAATAGAATTGCGTGCTTCTAACTAACTTTGTCGTAACAGTTTCGGGGAAGAACCACAATGGGTGTGATTATAAGTTGCCTACATTCCTTCGGACACATCGTTTATCAGGAATTCACAGCAGATCGGTAGCGTCGTGACCGCCCGTTGAGGTCCTATTAATACGTGCAAACGTTAGAATCGCCCTGTTCTACTTTCAGAGCCAGTTATTGGTGTCAATCAAAAGAGCCTTGCATCATGACCCTTCACAGGCTTGCAAAAATGCTGGGTTTGAGTTTGATGCCCCTGCAAGCACAGGTATCCCTGTTTTAGATGTAGACCTCTTTTACCAAACAACCCTTATATTAAAAACTAACTAAACGAGTCTGTCTTCACCGAGTAGATACAATGAAAGCATTATAAGCGAGACAACATCGTTATGACTACTGAGATTGTAATCATCGCTGTATTTCCATACACATTCATACATTCCTGACACTCATGGAGTACACTGTGTTTTGATGGCTAATGACATCATAAAACTCCCTACGAACGCCAGAGGATTATTAACACACACTTGACGGGGAAACCATAAAGAATGAATATGACTTTGTATTGCACATACGTGTTTTGATGGTCTCTACACCTGTATGTACTATTTTTTTTTTTTACCTCTTTGCTGAAACCCTACACCTTTGAGGTTTGCAGACACAAAAGCCACCAAAAGGCTTCGCAAATACAGAGCAGTGTTTAAAGTGTGTGACGGAACGAGAGAGAAAAGGCAAACATTGCGTTTGAAGTGGAACCCGAAGAGCTAATCTCCTTACAATACACTATTTGTTCTGCTTAAATCCATTTGAACAGAGCTCAGATAAAGCAGCCTCACTTCACGCCATTCAGTCAGCACATTTTTTATAAGTGTAGCAAGTGTAGGAATCATTCTCAAAACTCCAATCCCATTAGGGCGGCATTACTTCCTCATTAGTACCTCCTCCTTAAACCTGGATTTTGAAGTTCCGGTACATTTAGGGCATTTTGGCACTTTTTAACCAGAGTGACTTACATTTAATATTATTTTTTTTTATTCTGAGCACTTAAAGGTCCAACAGTGGCAGGTTGGTAGCACTGGGGTTCGAACTCACGACTGTTAACGGGATGTTTGCATGACACATGATCACATGAGCTCCACCAAATTGTGCAACATGCGAATGTGGAGTGAGGTGTACAACTTGTTGAACCACTCGATTTGTCAACCTTCTTAATCAGGCTCTTTTGATAGACTTGTTAGAGTTAGAACTGTGAGGACACTACATTCTGATCCAGTATGTCATGTGACATCATCACAACGCGCATCCGGCCAAAAGTATCTTCGATTCGTGTGCATTGAACATGAGTATAGCTAAAAGGTCTCATTTAGCTTTAATGGTAGTTCTTTCCACCTAAGCACAACAGAGCAACTCTAGTATTATTTCCACAGAATAATCACACAGTCATAACTTTCCCTTCTATTCAAATAAGTAATCTAATATACACCGTCGCCATGCCCTGTGGTCTTGCAGTTTTCCCAAAGTCTTTTGATAATCAAATGATTCTGACCAGGTGCGTTAGAGAATTAAAAATTGTCTCGAATAAAGAAAGGTTTGATCTGATCTGCACACGCTGAAACGAGCCCTAACACAATTGGAATTGTGGAATGGATCCACGGTTCAGAAGGAGTTTGTGATTATTAGCCCCATCCCCAAACAAACAAGATGAGAATCAGTCCTTAGTGCAGACTCACATATTCGGGCCAGGTGTACCACCTGGTATATTTCATATTACAGATTAGGGACATCCGAGAGAACCGATTTCACCTGTTCATAATATTCAATACATCATTCTCCTTTCACCATCAAGGTAGATCAGTGGGTGTGGTTCATGGTTGGTAGAACTTATTACTCTTAAAGCACAGGCCTATCTCCTCAGCGTGATAGTCCACAAGAAAGGAAAGTCGGATCATCTGGTTAAGTGAGACTACATGGACAAGGTGTAGTCTAACTACCATATCTCTGACATCAACCAGTCTCAACCAACAGACTGAGCTCAATCAAAGACTATAAATAGGTGAAGGAGCAATGACTCATCTTAAGACAAAAAGTACCAAACCTGCTGTGAATGACCTGTGGACTTAAGGAGTTACACACCTGCTCTATACATGCCCAGAGTGATCTGAACTTTCAAGGTGGTAAACTCACACAAGCATTCATGGTCCTGTTCAAAGAACATGTGGAGGTTTTCACTGACGCCAATCCTTTCCTAACTCTTTTGGTGTTTTTGACATGAACCAACACTGATTGGTGACGTACGTGAATGACTTTCTTCCTGTTGAACCTTCTCCAATTCATGTACAACTCTAATAGGATGATACTATTGACGTAACTATGTGCTTTGCTTGCACCTAGACAAGAAGAACATCTCAATGAGAATGCTGCGTATTTAGTACCATTGTTCCCACCAAGCCTGCCACGACGTTTAAAGCTTTAGAAGAACTGGTCCCTTGACTTTCTCACATGGAAACCCTAGGTTGTAAGAATTGATAACAGCAACAAGGACGTCCTCCATGTTAAATGCACTGTGTGTGTATGTGTGTGTGTTTGTGTTGGGGAAGAAGCCACATGGTTCTACTATAGGTCTAGAGATGGAGACTTTGGGTGCTATAGTCAATATAATTCATTTCTCAGTAAGATAAATAATGGGGAAATTTCTGCAGAAATTATTAAAAAAATGAATCCATTGTCTCAGAGCATGTGTATTACGTAGATGAAAAACAAAGCCCCAGTTTGGAATCCTGCCTTCCAGTCCAGAATGTTTGTTTGCGTTTGGATTGGCCTCTGGTGGTCAGTCGTTTTATAGACACGCCCCCAACACCACTTCACATCCTCCCAAAACGTTATGAGGAGAATTTGACATATTTATACAGTATGTAATCAGCTGTAACTTCAAATAGTTGAATGCCCAAGTGTGCTTGAAAGTGACGTTAGGACAGTCCACTCTCGTCTAGTCTAACTTTTTATTTACTGTTGCTACATCTAGCATACTTTTTACATTTGAAAACGTGCATGTATTTGGTTATGCAGGTGTCCCATACAAAGATCATTAAAACCACCTGTGTGTATTTCACCCCACCAAGACTGTCAGATTCTTCTTGGATAAAAGCTTCGAGTATCTTCTTTCCGAAAGGATTTCAGTAGCATCTAGCCACTGCTTTCAAACACAAGCGACCAGCTTTAAACCTGAAAATAACCAGGGATAGAAAGCAGGGACTGAAGAAAGAATCTTTGTCTTTGCTGTCAAATATTTGTCAGAAATGTAAACAGTGCAGTTGACGCTACAGGCATGTATTTGGTGCTGTGATGCGTTCACAGCACTAACGTCCTGGTCATGGTGGTTTAAATTAGGCTACTAGTTTGTTTATATTATAATACAGGGCTTCCCAAAAGGGGCGCACGGTGGTTTAGTGGTCAGCACGTTCGCCTCACACCTCCGGGGTTCGATTCCTGCCGGGGCCATGTGTGTGCGGAGTTTGCATGTGCTCCCCGTGCTGCGGAGGTTTACTCCGGTTTCCTCGCCCAGTCCAAATGCATGGTAGGTTGATTGGCGTGTCTAAATTGTCCATAGTGTGTGAGTGTGTATGTGATTGTGCCCTGCAATGGACTGGCACCCTGTCCAGGGTGTACCCCGATGCCTCCTGGGATAGGCTCCCGGTTCCCTGCGACCCTGAAGAAGGAATAAGCGTTTGAAGATGGATGGTTTCCCAAAAGTCTCCGTTGATCGGGGAAATGAACACCTTTTTAGCAGATTGTCTTCCAGAATTTTTCCTACTTTACTTTGACAGTAGAAGAACGCATTGAACCGGATCATGAAGCTGTCGTAAGGTTGCCATGGACTCTAACAGGAAACGCTGCCGAACTTATTCACAAAGAGTGTTGCAGTGTTGTGGACCAACCGAGAACTGGACGTCCACGAAGGCACATCTGACGTGGCGCTGGCAAACATTGTCCCCTGTGTACTTTTGGGACACTCTGTAGTTTGTTTGTTTAAATTGCTGACAGGTACAAACAAAACTAATACGCGATACAACGTCACCTAGAAGCATTGCGCTGTTTACAGAAGAGGGACGCGGTACACTACATGAGTCACATAGAACAATCTTTGTAACAAAGTTGTCTGCAGATTTCGACACAGAGGACGATTATTTTTTTATTTTTTTTTACACGACATGCGTCGTGGTTCTCCCCCAAAATTGGGATTAATCCACTGGAGTCACATGGATGACTTTTATGATGCCTTTATGAACTTTTTGGAGCTTGAAAGTTTTGGTTACTTGACTGTAAATAGAGGAATAAAAAAATCTCCCGGGTTTCATTCAAAAAAGTCTTCATTTGTGTTCTGTAGATGAACGAAAGTCTTATGGGATTGGAACGACGTGGGGTGGAGTGAACTACCGCTTTAACCCTCAATTGTTCAGGTGTATAAATGAGATAAAAGTAAGTTGCTCTGGAAAAGTGCATCTGCCAAATCCCATAAATGTGAATTCCCGTGATGTGGCCACACCATATTCCAACTTCCTGCTATTCTGTTTGATGTTGTCATTTGTTCATAGATAATCTCTGACGCTATCAGTTCCGGAGAAATGAAGAAGATATATTTCCGTTTCTTTAAAGACGCGCATTGCTTTTAAGGGTTAAGGGCCTTACCCAAGGGCCCAACAGAGCAGCTTGATAGTGCTGGGGTTTGAACACACGACCGTCCCATCAGTGAGCTACCTTTAAGAGTAAAGCTTTAATGCTGTGTCATTGATGGATCTCAAATGATTTTGAATTCTAAAGATACATATTAAAGGTACAAACAATGCAGACTTGATGGTTCCACCCAAGTGACACACGTCTTGAGACACACCTGTCTTTTATTTACGCTTTCCTGAGCTCATGCTTTGGGCCGTGCTGCATCATCACGTGTGCGTTCTACAGTGCACCGTACCCCTGACATGTGGCTCATCAACGATTCGTTTATTTACAGACTCGGTTATAACTCACACCCGTACAGTTCGTCCCTGTGTCTCTGACTTACTGAAGGGCGGGACTATCGTTAAAATCATTCTCATCATGGACGCATACGACTTTAGCATGCTGGCGTTGTTGACTTTTTATTTAATCTGATCGCTCGGGGAAAAAGCTGCGGGGCCGTGTCATGAAAACAGAGGCTCACCTGTTGTGCTGCTGTTCGATGCTGGAAGTATTTCTGGAATTTTACTGAGCGCCCACAATGTTTGTGTGTGTGTGAGTGTGAGTGTGTGTGTGAGTGTGAGTGTGTGTAGTGTGAGTGTGTGTGTGTGTGTGAATCGCAGTTAGTCTTTTAGATGTTTGCAAATGTTCCAACAAGTGCCTAGGGCTGACTGACACACACACACACACATACACACACACACTGCATGTGATACTGAGCACAACAACAGGGCGTGTTTTTAGACAAAGCAGGATTTCCATGAATGTATCAACGGTGTGTGTATTTGTTTGTGATGGCTTTTGTGTTAATATGGAACAGTTATGAAACTCAC
>CM022764.1:27084420-27094420 GCA_012411365.1 Ameiurus melas | reverse complement strand
ACAGGACAAAACAGAACGGAAATAAATCGAATGGAGAACAAATGACAATGTAATAGAAGAGAAAGAAGAGAATTCCAAAGGAACAGGATGGAATGGAATTCCAATATTAAAGAACAGAACAGAGCCCAACACTATAGAATATTAAATAGGTTTGTTTCTATAGTAACAGCTCGTCTACAGCGTGTTCAGTCAGGTGTAAATTCCACGGGCAAAAACACCCATACCCGCTATATGCAGCTGTGTGTGTGTGTGTGTGTTACAGAAAACGCTGACGATGATGATGATTTAATGCCTGTCAACAGATCTACTCACCAAACACAAACATATGTCATTGACCAACACACACACACACACACACACACACACACACACTTTTGCTGACATATCAACAGCACAAAATAACTGACGATGCCCCGGGGTGATGAAGGAGAAAGAAAGATGAAGAGGGGAATAGCAAAATCACGTGAAAGGGCCGGAAGAGGAACGAGGAGAAAGTAGTGGAGGATAAGAAAAGGTGGAAGAAGAGGAGAAGGAGAGAAAGAAGAAAGGAAGTAGAAGGAAGTAGAACCCAACACACTAGAGTGAACTAAAACAGAACACAGTGGAATCAATGGGAGCGTAATGGAGCAGGCACAGCACGGTAGAATAGAATGGAATACGATAGAAAGGAATAGAACACAGCTCAGTAGAATAGAACACAACATAATAGGACAATGAAAAGAACACCGTCGATCAGAACCCACCAGAGCACAATAGAAGAAATGAGAACGGAACAGGACACGAGATGGAACCGAATGTGAGGAAGGAGTCGGATGAGAGGAAGAGGATGAGGAAGAAAAGAAGAGAACACGAAGCGGAGAGGAAGGGGCGGCTGTGGGGCAGGTGGTAGAGTGGGGTGTCCACTAATCGTAGGGTTGGCGGTTCGGTTCCGGCCCGGGTGACTCCACATGCCGAAGTGTCCTTGGGCAAGACACTGAACCCCAAGTTGCTCCCGATGGCAAGTTAGTGCCTTGCATGGCAGCTCTGCTACCATTGGTGTGTGTGTGTGTGCGTGAATGGGTGAATGACACACAGTGTAAAGCGCTTTGGATAAAAGTGCTATATAAGTGCACATTTACCATTTACCAGGAAGACGGGTGAAGACTTCGAGGGACATACGAGGACTTGGAGGGGACGACGATAGGGGGAGAAGTTCTCCATGAACCTTTGTTTTCAATTTGGTCCAGAAGAGCAGCGAAGAAGAAGAACAATTCACGGGGAATCAAGTGACGTGGGTTACATAAGTCACCACAGGTGTTCATCAGGGAGACGTCACACACACACACACACACACACACGCGTATGAAAAGAGAGAGGGAGTGGAATAAGGTCAGTAATGTGTTTGTGAAGGGTGGAGTCGTTTCTCACAGCACAGTTTAAGGAATTAAGATTTCCATGACGCGCTGTAATGACCGACAGGGTGGTGTGATGAAGGGCAGTTACTGTCGGTTATTTTCTGACGGCGACATGCCCCCGAGGGTTCTATTGAAGTCAATTGATAAAGATTTCAAATCTGTGCCGAATGAACCATCCAGAGGCAACAGTGTCAAGCAGAGACGCCCGGAGACGACACGCGGTAGGACGACGAGGCAGACTCGGAGCGGGAACGCATCCGTGCCTGGGCCCCGGTTACTGGTCATTAGTCCTCCACGCCTGTACACCCCCAGCGTCACGCGGTGCTACGTGTGTTGAAGGTTGATCTGGAGTACTCGAAGTCTGTAGGATCAGAGCGAAGATGATTAGGACTGGAGCGTAAACCGTTAAGAATGCCTTTAGGGTATGTTCTGTGTAGTACAGATGTGTGCAGATGTGGCCAGTCGCTCCACTGTGAACACACCAGAGTGAATGTGCGTGAGCAGAGGGCAAGAACATCTGGTAGTTCACCACTGCTCGACTTTTTCACACTATCCAGACTTCACAGCAGATCCGTAGAGTAGCGACCGCCGCTGTACAGCGCGCGTGAGATCACATCGACAGCGGGGACATGAGTACTGGACGCGTCAGCGTTTATTTCAGTAAATATATTTCCTATCAGGCTGTTCACATGAAGTTTTCACATCGGGATTAACACAAGACATCCGGAAACGCAAAGAAGTCATAACATTAAAGTCCATCACTGCAGTTATGTGTAATAAAGAGGAATGACACGGAGGGAAAAGGACTGACTTGTACAAATAAATAAAGGAACATTTGCATTTGTAACCAATCAGAAGAGAAGAAGAGAAGAAGAGAAGCCACGTTAGAATAGGATTGGAAATCTGGCCTTCTGGATTTGGTATTATGCTGTTGGGTCAGTGTGTACGTGTGTGTGTGTGTGTGTGTGTGTGTGTGTGTGTGTGTGTGTGTGAGTGTGAGTGTGTGTGTGTGTGTGTGTCATTGTGGTATGATTTAAATCATGTGTTTTGCATGTGGAAGTCTGTAATTATTGACTCAGTGTCACATAGCAGACATCAAGCAGCCTATTCATTCTACACTCCTCCTTAATCTTCTCTCTCTCTCTCTCTCTCTCTCTCTCTCTCTCTCTCTCTCTCTCTCTCTCTCTCTGTCTCTCGCTCACTCTCTTGTTCACCCTCTCTCTCTCTCTCTCTGACAGTCAAAGAGACATAGAGACAATAATAAATGATATTTTTTGTAATTAATGTGATGCCATTTTGTAAAGCAAATCATACGCTGTGTGTGTGTGTGTGTGTGTGTGTGTGTGTTTGGGGGACAAATAAAAAGAGTTCAGTGAATGACCAGGTTTATGCATTCCTGCCAATTTATTCCATATTACTCCACACACTGAAAACAGTACAGCTCTGGGTTAAATCCGGATCATTTTCCTACTCCTGTGCGATGTACAGTGGACATTGACGTGGGTTAAATGATGCTGCAGGCTGGAATTGACCCACAGGCCTTGTGTTTGCCACATGTGGTGCTGGTAAACTGGATGTTCGGATGTTCTTGCCCCCCCACTCACAACTGTTCACTCAGGTGCATTGACAGTGGAGTGACTGGCCACTTTGTGTCTCAAGGTGACCTTATGCTTGTGTTACATTGTGGTTCTCCTTGTTCGCTACACTTTCAGAACTAGTCCTGCTGGAGTCCCTGCTTGTAACAGTAGTGCCCCATAGGCTCCCCTACATGTGAGAAAATGAGATTCAGTGCCCCATAGGCTCCCCTACATGTGAGAAAATGAGATTCAGTGCCCCATAGGCTCCCCTACATGTGAGAAAATGAGATTCAGTGCCCCATAGGCTTACCTACATGTGAGAAAATGAGATGCAGTGCCCCTTAAACTCCCCTACATGTGAGAAATTGAGGTGCAGTGCCCCATAGGCTCCCCTACATGTGATAAAATGAGACACAGTGCCCCATAGGCTCACGCTGTATGTGATAAAATAAGATGCAGTGTCCCATAGTCTTCTCTACATGACAACTGGCAATACAGACTCTCATTGCTTGATTAAATTGCATATAAATGAAGTGTAATGTGTAACGGTGCCAATAACAGTTTAGCTAACTAACACAACCAACAGGACGTTTATACAGACACTGACAAAGGAACAAGACTCAACAGTCAGAAACATCAGCATCAGCATCAACGTCAGCAATCAGATGACCTTACAAACTGCTGCTTGAAGACGTTTTCTGACTCAGATACACCGTAGTGGCACTTAGCATCGACCACTAACCTCATTTCTGTTCTGTTTTTTTTCTTAGAATCGACCACTAACCTCATTTCTGTTCTGTTTTTTTCTTTTTGTTATGACTCATGAACATGAACATTAATATGAACATTAACACACAGCTCCATGCATTAATGCATTAATGAATCATTTATCCACTACTTTCAGCATACATCCCCAAATACCTTCAATATACATAATATACATCAATTCAGCAAAAAAGCTTTTATTGTGTTAAAACAAATATGACATTATTAAGACACTATTTAGCCAAATACATACATACATATACAGTGGTGTGAAAAAGTGTTTGCCCCCTTCCTCATTTCCTGTTCCTTTGCATGTTTGTCACACTTAAGTGTTTCGGAACATCAAACCAATTTAAACAATAGTCAAGGACAACACAAGTAAACACAAAATGCAATTTGTAAATGAAGGTGTTTATTATTAAAGGTGAAAAAATATCCAAACCATCATGGCCCTGTGTGAAAAAGTGATTGCCCCCTAAACCTAATAACTGGTTGGGCCACCCTTAGCAGCAACAACTGCAACCAAGCGTTTGCGATAACGTGCAATGAGGCTTTTACAGCGTCCTGGAGGAATTTTGGCCCACTCATCTTTGCAGAATTGTCCTAATTCAGTTACATTAGAGGGTTTTCGAGCATGAACGGCCTTTTTAAGGTCATACCACAACATCTCAATAGGATTCAGGTCAGGACTTTGGCTAGGCCACTCCAAAGTCTTCATTTTGTTTTCTTCAGCCATTCGGTGGTGGACTTGCTGGTGTGTTTAGGATCATTGTCCTGCTGCAGAACCCAAGTTCGTTTCAGCTTGAGTACACGAACAGATGGTCGGACATTCTCCTTCAGGATCTCTTGGTAGACAGCAGAATTCATAGTTCCTTTTATCACGGCAAGTCTTCCAGGTCCTGAAGCAGCAAAACAGCCCCAGACCATCACACTACCACCACCATATTTTACTGTTGGTATAATGTTCTTTTATGAAATGCAGTGTTCCTTCTACGCCAGATATACTTGGACACACACCTTCCAAAGAGTTCCACTTTTGTCTCATCGGTCCACAGAATGTTGTCCCAAAAGTCTTGGGGATCATCAAGATGTGTTGTGGAGAAATTGAGACGAGCTTTGATGTTCTTTTGCTCAGCAGTGGTTTTCTCCTTGGAACTCTGCCATGCAGGCCATTTTTGCCCAGTCTTTTCCTGATGGTGGAGGCATGAACGCTGACCTTAACTGAGGCAAGTGAGGCCTGCAGTTCTTGGAACGTTGTTGTGGGGTCTTTTGTGACCTCTTGGATGAGTCGTCGCTGCGCTCTTGGGGTAATTTTGGGCGTGGCCACTCCTGGGAAGGTTCCCCACTGTTCCATGTCTTCGCCATTTGTGGATAATGGCTCTCACTGTGGTTCGCTGGATTCCCCAAAGCTTTGGAAATGGCTTTAACCCTCCTTCCAGACTGATAGTCTCAATTACTTTCTTTCTAAATTGTTCCTGAATTTCTTTGGGTCTCGGCATGATGTGTAGCTTTTAAGGATCTTCTGGTGGACCTTACTGTGTCAAGCAGCTCCTATTTAAGTGATGCCTTGATTGTGAACAGGTGTGGCAATAATCAGGCCTGGGTGTGGCTAGAGAAATTGAACTCAGGTGTGGACAACCACAGTTATAGTATGTTTTAACAAAGGGGGGCAATCACTTTTTCACACAGGGCCATGATGGTTTGGATTTTTTTCACCTTTAATAATAAACACCTTCATTTACAAATTGCATTTTGTGTTTACTTGTGTTGTCCTTGACTATTGTTTAAATTGGTTTGATGTTCGAAACACTTAAGTGTGACAAACATGCAAAGGAACAGATAATGAGGAAGGGGCCAAACACTTTTTACACCACTGTATATATATATAACACACACACACACACACATATATATATATATATATGTGTGTGTGTGTGTGTGTGTGTGTGTGTGTGTATATATATAAAGCATATAGTACCATGTGGCTTGTAAAGACCCCTAAAGGTTTTATATTTGTTATCTAATAATCTCATAATGAGAAATAATACATAATTTATTTTCACTTCATAATGCTATGTAACTAAGTTATCTTCACTAGCATTTGCTCAGATATTGTGTTTTATTATTATTATTATTATTATTATTATTATTATTATTACTTTGGTTGTCAAGAGTTTAGTGAAATCAGTACTGAAACGAGTGCTGAGACTCAGAGGGAGAGTCTATAGATGTATTCATAAGCTGTTTTTATGGAAGTGCAGAAGAAGAAGAAAAAGAAGAGGAAGCCTTTATCTGTCACGTACAGTGTACTTTAAAGTACAGGGAAATTCTTTTTCCATTTTTTTTTATTCCAGCCTGTGAGGACAGCCGTGATACAGTGACACTGACAAACATATATCCACTTCCAGTGAACACACATAATGTCTTTTGACGTTGTAATTAGTGTAATTACAGTGGAAAGAGTGTCTTGAATTTCAGCTTTTATTTCATGGTATTTATAAGTACATGTGTTAAATGTCATAGAACACAGAACATGTTGAGTCAGACCTCTAAATTTGTAGGCGAGCAAAAACACTGGAACATGTGACTGACAGGTGTTTCTTGTTACCCTGGTGTGTCCTGTTCCATTGTTTGAACAATAAACTGCTCTGAACATCTACTCTTGGTTTAACCCTTCAGTTTCACCTGTGAAGATTACATTTTTCCTTAAATAGGTTAAACTAACATGAAGATCAGAGAGCTGTCTATGGGAGAAAGCGAGCAATTTTGAAGATGAGAAAATCCTAAGCATTGTACACACACTGGGCATGGCCAATACAACAATCTGGAATGTCCTGAAGAAGAATGAAACCACTGATGTACTGAGAAACAGGACAGGTCAGCCAAGGAACCAACAACAACTGATGACAGAAACTTTGTGTGTGCTGTGAAGAAGAACCCAAAAACAACAGTCAGTGACATCACCAACAACCTCCACAGAAGACTTCAAGAGCAGAAACGTAGAGGCCGTACCACAAGATTGGAATTCACAAAGAAATACAGAGATGAGTGACAAAAAAGATAAACCTCTATCAAATTGATGGGAAGGCCAACATATAGAGAAAGAAAGGATCTTCTCATGATCCAAAACATCCAAGCTTATCTGTGAAGCA
Source organism: Ameiurus melas (assembly GCA_012411365.1). Classification (NCBI taxonomy): domain Eukaryota; kingdom Metazoa; phylum Chordata; class Actinopteri; order Siluriformes; family Ictaluridae; genus Ameiurus; species Ameiurus melas. Next base: position 27,087,532 of record CM022764.1, on the reverse strand, counting down.
TGGTGGAGGTAGTGTCATGGCTTGGGCTAGCATGGCTGCTTCTGGAACATTCTCACTAATCTTTATCGATGGTTGAACTCGTGATGGGAGCAGCAGAATGAATTCAGAAGTCTACAGGAACATTCTGTCGCCAATTTACAGGGAAATGCATCCAAATGAATCAGGAGGAACTTCATCAAGCAGCAAGACAACGATCCAAAACACACTGCGACCTCAACACAGGACTTCATCAGGGGGAAAAGTGGAAGGTTTTAGACTGGACAAGTCCATCACCAGACCTTCACCCAACTGATCAGCATCTCAGACTGAAGGGAGAACCCCCCACCCCCCCAAATATTAAGTGTTATTTCTACTTCAAGACTTATCAGTTCCTATACTTTTGCACACCAAAAAAAATGGAAGGTCTGATACAAAATGGTCTGTTTTACGTTGTGTAACACTAGCTGTAAACACCAGGAAATAAAACCTGAAGTCCTTAACTCTGATCTCATCTGCATGTTTTGATCCCAAACCCTCATGTCTCTGGTGTACAGCACAAACAAAAGAACTGGCCTCGCCGTTCCGGTAGTTTTGGAAGTGACTGTATGAACATAAAAGTAAAAGTATGTCTACATTGGTAATTCTCGGTTTCTACTGAATCCATTTAATCTGTGCACAATTATTTCTTTTATTTAATTGTCACATTTTCAGGACATTTTCAGGAGCCTCCTGGACAATATGTATGGTCATAATTATATTTTAACACGATGTTTACTAATGTATCCAGTCCTAAATAAACATGATTCTAATTCATTTCTCTACTATTTCCACAAATACTACTGAAAGACGAGCTCAAGATCCTGAAAGTGTGCTCATCGAGTTGTCGAAATCTTGGCGTGACTGCGACACCTAGTGCTCAATCTAGGAACTCCTTCTCATCTTTTTTTTTTCTTTCCTTGAACGTGTTCTTTCCACAGCACACCACGGTTCATTCTGTTCCTGTGCTGTTGTTGATCAATGTCTTTACTCTGATGATAGTACTCAGGACTCAAAGAAATGAAATCAGAAATCTAAAAAAGGGTCCAGGTAAAGGTCCTCTTACATAACTGGGTGACTTTTTTACGAATAATCATAATAATAATAATAATAATAATAATAAGTGGTTAGTACGTTCGCCTCACACCTCCAGGGTCCCGGGTTCGATTCCCGCCAGGGCCATGTGTTCTCCCCGAGCTGCGGGGGGTTTCCTCCGGGTTCTCCGGTTTCCTCCCCCAGTCCAAACACATGCATGGTAGGCTGATGGGCGTGTCTAAAGTGTCCATAGTGTATGAATGGGTGTGTGAGTGTGTATGTGATGGACTGGTACCCTGTCCAGGGTGTAACCCCGCCTTGTGCCCAATGCTTCGTGTGATAGGCTCCAGGTTCCCCGTGACCCTGAAGAAGCGGTTGAAGATGGATGGATGGATGGATGGATGGATGGATAATGACGATTATAAGCATTAATAATAATTATATATATAACCGTACCTACCATACAGGTCTGTTCTGCACAAACTATTGCCCCCCCTCTACACCGTTTCACCAGTGAGACCGACCTTTTCTTTGGTCTAAAAGGACCTCAAACAATAATTCAATTCGATTCGATTTGTGTAGCGCTTTTAACAGTGGACGTTGTCTCAAATCAGCTTTACAGAAACATATAGATACACAGGATACACAGGATACAGATGTTAAGTGTGTGAATCTGTCGTGTTTTGTCCTTGGCTCGTTGAAGCGAGTCACATGTGAGTAAACTGTCCTGTCATTGGTCGGAGCACGCCCGTTCATGTTCCAGGGTTCCGCCCACAGCAATCATCCATCCAGATGGATAGACAGCAGCTCGTTGAGCTTATTGCGACGTCCTTTTCGGCTGTGATTAATAGAATTGATCTACTTTATATGTTAGACAGAGGAATTGAAGCTCTTCTCCTTGAGACGCTCGCTAAACACTTTGTAAACCTCTGAGAGTTTTTTTTTTTCGTATGAAAATTGTCCAGGAATATGTTCATCATATCAAATTTCAGTGAGGCATTTTACACGTCCGAGCAAAAACAAACACGCTTTTTACGTAACGCAGTTCCCATCATGCATTGCTATACAGGTCGGTTCGTCGGGCCGGATCGCTTTCTCACCACAAGCGAACCGCTCCAGAGTTCGTTTGATCTGGTTCAGGCGGTCCTGCCCCGCACGCTTCGGTGCGGATCCGAGTGCGTTTGCAGCGTTCGGCTACGTCTAAACGAAACGAACCAGAGGAGAAAACGCACCAGGTTCCGAAAACAAAACGCTCAAAACGAACCAGGCGGTGAAAATGCTCTAAATCTCTTCTTTTTTTTGTTTTTGTTCCATGTACAGCGCGTGTTATTTCTGTTGGAGGTAGCTGCTTGCTGGAATGTTTCTTAACCCACCGAGGTGTTGAAAACTCCCTCAGAGTAACTAAGATACAACGACACGGTCACAGCAGAATCCTTTATTTCATCCTGTGTACAATGGAGGAAGGTTAAAGAGCTTACATCCCCGCGGTGCCGCAAAACAAACCAGATTGACAGATCTATAAAACACAGTATCAGTGAAGGCACTTAGGACGAGAGGAGCCTGAACACGTCAACGCTTCACAGTATCATCACTCGACACGTCGCTGTCTCTCTGATTCCTGCAGTCAGGGTCGGGGGGGGAGGGGGTTGTGGTGAGGGCGGGGTGGATATTCGTTTGGAAACGTCTTCCGTTCCAGTTAGAAATGACTTCCTTAAAAAAATGTCATCAGTAGCGTAATCCAAGTCTCACGATATGAAAGTAAGGTCATCTGATGCTTTTTTGGATTACTTCAAGACCGCACGTGTCAATAAAGTCACGTGTGAAGCAATATGATCGGAAGTACTTTTAATTAGAGCTTATTTTAACGCGTGAACACGCGCAATGTTTGGGTTTGTTTTAATGAATAAATAAATAAATAAATAAATAAATAAATAACATCGCATCACAAGAGTTAGGGTGACCATATTGTGGTTTTCCAAACAGAGGACACCTTGTACCTTGTTGTTTAATGCACTGAAAAAGACCCACTACGAGCATCACATAACTACATACGAATCAATTC
>CM022764.1:27069420-27079420 GCA_012411365.1 Ameiurus melas | reverse complement strand
CAAAAATAAGAGCAAAAATTAAAATCTAAATGAAAATAGAGGAATAAAACGTCTGGGTTACGCATTTAACCCTGTTCCCTGAGAAGGGAACGAGACGCTGCACGAGCCTCACGCTGTGACTAATATCTGAGGCTTGCGTAATATCGTGCGTATTTCTAGGCCTGCAGCGATCAGGTGACATGGCAATTAAAGGCGTCGCTTGATATAATAACGCCGCCAGCCTCTATTATCTGAAGCGGAGACGCATTCACAGGCATGCCGAAGATACTCAACGTCTCGTTCCCTTCTCAGGGAACAGGGTCGTAACCCTGAGAACAAACTCAATGGGAACTTCAAAGGGAACTCGACGTTGCATGAGCTTCACGCTGTGGGAATGAGAATACCTACTCCGTCATACTGAGGGTACGGCCTGTTCAAAAGGTCTGAGCCCGAGGGTCACTGCAAGACACTCGAGCCCGGGGTGGAATGTATATCCAGGTTGTAATAGAGAAGGAATGTGTGTGGTGTAGTCCATCACGCCACAGCACACACATCCTGTAAGGGTACCCTTTTGGACCTAGTCTTTGAGGAGGCGACCGTCCTAGTGGAATGAGCCCTTATGCTCAGAGGCGTAGCGCGACCTCATACGTGACAGAGATTGCTTCCACTATCCAATTAGAGATGCGCTGTTTCAGCACAGCATCACAGACCAGCAGCTGCTCCGACTTACACCACTGGCCGGAGCGGTGGACGCAAGTACAGAGAGCCCTGACTGGACACAGCAGGTGCAAGCTCTCTTGTTCCGGTGTGAGGAACAGAGGAGGGCAGGAAGCCTGAAACACCACAGGGTGGGCAGCAGATGTAGGCATTTAGGAATATAATCCGGCCTAGGATACAGGAAGGCCTTGGCTAATCCAGGTCCCGGGCAGATGGGCCTCAGCCGTCTGGCACCACACATAAACCTTGATGTTAGAGGATGTTGCCACACAGAGGCTCCATCAACTGGGGCGTGGCTTGCCGAAGTGACGACCACGTAAGCCCTGATTGTAGAAGGAGCCGACCCTGCTGAGACACGTCCTTGTAAGAACTCCAGGAGTTTACTGGGTCTAGCTGATGTTCCTCACACCGCGAGACCAAAAGTTGCCACAAATTGATTGATACAAAGTGTAAAATGTAATATTAATAAATGTAAAAATACTAAAAACCAAAAGAAACACATTGAAAATAAACAACGCAAAAAAAAAAAAATACAAAGGAAAAAACAACCACTGTAAAAGAATATACATGGGAAAAACTGATTACATACGAAAAAATGAAAAAGAAAACAACATTAAAAAATATTATAAATGAATAAAAAATACAAAATAATCGAAGGCAATATATATATATATATATATAAAAGCTAAAGAAAAACCCAATTATAAGCAAGAAGAAAAGGTAATGTAATAAATATATTGTTTAGAAGATAGGGGGCAGTACCTGATCACAGATGTGCAGAGCGAACATGATGCTGAGGAAACCGGTCGATGGATATCTGCCGTGATTCTCCAACCACACTTCATACACATACTTCATAAACGAGGGGTTATACACCAAAATCTGCTCCACACACACACACACACACACACACAAACACACACAACACACACAAACACACACAAACACACACACACACATGCACACAAACACACAACAAACACACACGCACACACACACATGCACACAAACACACACAAACACACGCACACACACACATGCACACAAACACACACAAACAAATGTACACAAACACACACATACACACAAGACATAAACAACAACACAACAACACACACACACACACAAAAACACAAACACACACAAACACACACACACTACACATAAATACACACACATACACGCACACACACCATGTACACAAACACACACAAATACACTACACACACATATGAACAAACATAATAAAACACAACAAAAAAAAAACAAAAAAAAAAAAAAAAAAAAACAAAAACACAAAAACAAATAACAACAAAACAAACAAAAAACAACACAACAAAAAAAACAAAAAACACACACACACAACAAAAACACAACAACAAACACACAGACACACACACACACAAATACACGCACACACACGCACACAAATACACAATAAATAAACACAAACACACACAAACACATGTACACACACACACACACAAACACACACAAACACACGCACACACACACATGCACACAAACACATAAATAAATGCAAACAAAACACAAAACACACACACACACACAAATACACAACACACACACACACAAATACACGCACACACACACACACACACACGACACAAACACACACACACACACACACACAACAAAAAACACACACACACCAAACACAAAAAAAACACAAACACACACACACACACACAACACAAGCACACACACACACACAAACACAACAATAAACACACACACACACACAAAAACACACACACACACAAAAAAACAAAACAAAACACACAAACACACACACACAAGAAAACACACACACACACACACAAACACACACAACACACACACACACACACACAACACAAATAAACACAAACACAAACACAAATACACACAACACGCACAAACACACACACACACACACACACAACACACACAAACACACACACACACACACACACACACACACACACACACACACACACACACACACACAAACACACAAATGCACACACACACACACACAAACACACACACACAAATGCACACACACACACACACACACAAAACACAAATGCACACACACACACACACACACACACACAAAACACACAAACACACACACGCACACAAACACACACAAACACACACAAACACAAAACAACACACACACACAAATGCACACACACACACACACAACACAAAACACACACACACAAACAAACACAAACACACACACACAAACACGCACAAACACACACACACACACAGAGAGCGCAATGTGAGACATGGAATCTGAGAGTGAGTGGGAAAAGTATAAAAATGAAAATTACGGTGAAAATAATGTGTAAAAGCTCACTTTCTGTCTGTTCGCTTGGATACGTGGAATGACCGGCATGTAGGTGCTGAAAGACAGATTAAAAAACAGAGAGAGAGAAACAGAGACAGAAAGAGAGAGGTAGAGAGAGAGATGGTGAGAGAGCCAGAAATACACACAGAGAGAGACAGAGAGAGAGCAAGAAAGAGACAGAGAGACCGCCAGAGACAGAGAGAGAGAGAGAATGAGAAAGGAGAGAGAGAGAGAGAGAGAGAGACCATCAGTTTTGACTGTCTTTAACCCTTTATTTTCTCATAGATAATTTAATAGTGTAATTAAGTCAAACACTACTGCACTACTGAATTCTGGATTCTGATTGGTTAGGTGTTGATTAGCAATAATGCAGATGCTACTGTTTCTATAGTAACGGCTCATACACAGGCGGATTAAAATACGGATTAGAATGTGTAACTGTAGATACGGTGAGCTACAAGAAATATCTGAAGCAGGTGTTTATTTAATGTTTGCAGTGAGTCAGACGTCTGCAGCACTGACTAGTCGATGTGTCCGGAGGTCAGCGCGCTGGCGAGCCACTCCAGGTCGAGGATTTTAAACGGGATGAGCAGCAGGCTGGTGCTGGAGTTCTGCAGGTTCACAGCACTTTCGGGATACATCACATGGTGTGTGGTCTTGGAGCCCACATCACGCTCAAAACCCTGCGTCGTAGCCATGTTTATCCTACACACACACACACACACACACTCAGCAGTGAGAACACTGTAGCTGAAGCTACGTCAAATGCTTTGCTAACTCGCTAACAGAGTAAAATAGTAATGATGTAGGAGTCGGAGAAATGAAACCTTCCCTAAGTGGATCAAATAATGGGAACACTGTTGCACGCAAATGAGAAAACACACACACACACACACACACACACACACAGCACAACGCTAGCTAACAACTGACGCCAATGATTTACCCAGCAAGCGTGGTGTGTCCGCGAGTGCGCGATAACACACTGAAAACACTGAAACACAAAGGCAGCTCAGTTCTGTTCCACTGCCGACTATTACAGCGCTGATCTGTGTGTATAGAGATATTATAACGATATAACCCGCCCCGTTGTTTCAATATTAAACTCGATCTCAAGCAAGATGCTGTTTCAATAAAATAAACCGCTGAAGGCTGAAACAGCGGGATGTTAACCGTTCAGTCATTACTCCAATCAAACGCGCCGCACGGCTGCTCGACTCCTTTTTTTCCTTTAAAGGATGAAAACGGTATAAATTGGCTCTCAGTGAGCAAACGCTTTCATTCTGTAGCGCGTTTATGCGCTAGTCAGACCTCATAAACAGCTCGGTCTTTTTTACGTGGATTCAACAGCAGGAGGGAAAAAAGGGAATGTAGTTTTAAATCTACGATAACAAGGCCACTTTTACACAGCTGTAACTCACTGTAGCTGTTCACACCGGGATACAGCGAGATAGTGCGAGATACAGTGAGACACAGCGAGATACAGCGAGATACAGCGAGATACAGCGAGATACAGCGAGATAGTGCGAGATACAGTGAGATACTGCAAGATACAGCGAGATACTGCAAGATACAGCGAGATAATGCGAGATACAGCAAGATAGTGCGAGATACAGCGAGATACTGCAAGATACAGCGAGATACTGCAAGATAGTGTGAGATACAGCGAGATACTGCAAGATACAGCGAGATACACAGAGGATACAGCGAGATACTGCAAGATACAGCGAGATACAGCGAGATAATGCGAGATACACCGGATACAGCGAGATAGTGCAAGATACAGCGAGATAATGCGAGATACACCGGGATACAGCGAGATAGTGCAAGATACAGCGAGATACACCGGATACAGTGAGATACTGCAAGATACAGCGAGATACAGCGAGATAATGCGAGATACAGCGAGATACAGCGAGATAATGCAAGATACAGCGAGATAATGCGAGATACAGCGAGATACAGCGAGATACAGCGAGATAGTGCGAGATACAGCGAGATACACCGAGATACAGCGAGATACTGCAAGATACAGCGAGATAATGCGAGATACACCGGGATACAGCGAGATAGTGCAAGATACAGCGAGATAGTGCGAGATACTGCGAGATACACCAAGATACAGCGAGATACTGAGCTCACGGAAATCAAAAACCTAGTAAAATCGAATAATAGAGATGTCGACCTGGGAAGAGCTTTAATCAGCTAATATATTGAATGCTGTATTTTCATATGCATAAAGAAACATATTCAAGATCTACGTGAGCTTCTATTTGATATTTGCGAAGCCATCTAAGCTTTACAAACATTGACTGACATAATGTTCACATTTCATCCTCGTTAGCTCTGTGCCATGAAATCCTGTTTGTTCAGCTTATCTGGAGGTGTGTTGTAAAACATGGAAAGGAGGACCTTTCTGGCCTCGAAACAAAGTGCTAGATTTGGTGGAAACCCGACAGTGCTGAGAACACCACCGTGCCGGCGGTGAAGCATGGTGGTGGTGGTACTGTAGTACTGTGGTGGTGGTACTGTAGTACTGTGGTGGTGGTACTGTAGCGTTGTGTAGTTGGAATCAGCAGGGACTGGGAAACCGGTCAGGGTTCAAGGCAATCCTACAACAAACCCTGTTCCAGTCTGCAAGAGACTCGACAACAGGGGGCGGTATTTCACCATATTGAAACTGAAAGTACACCCGCTTTCAAGCCTCTGTTTTTATTAATCAGGGCCTACATAACAATTCTGTGGTTCTCGCCAACTTCTCTAAACAAACAACGTCAGGTAACGACAAAAAAACTACAGATTTCAGTATGGAAACACCCCCTCCCCCTCCCTTCCCGCCCAATTAAACCGATATTCAGAAACCGGGTGGGAAAAAAAAAAATAAGTGCACCATTCCAGGATTGTTTACAAATGGAGAACCGGAATGTTTTCTGAATGCTGGTTTACTTTCTGAGGAAACTACATGCTGAAATCTGTTATTTGTCCTTTAGGCCCTGATTAATCAAAACACAGAACTGAAAGAGGGCGTACTTTCTTTTTTCCGCGACTGTACACATTCTTATGTATGAAGGGAAATATGATCATCTGTATGAGCAGGATATTGTCTCACAGTTTCAGCCAGTTTCCGTCTGATGACGGTAACTCGGTCTAACTCACCAGACCCGTTTTCTCACCCCAGGAAGTTCCTCGTGATATTCATACAACATTCTGACCATAATGCACCTGGACTCCAAACCTCTCACCTCAACTGCTACATTACCTTCTTACAGAGGTGACCGAGTAGCATTCTTTACTTCCTCTCTCTCTCTCTCTCACACACACACACACACACACACACACACACACACACACTTATCTGCTTTCTTGTGTGCGTCAGGTTTCTGTAGAATTACTATTTGCCTGTTTCTAACTTTAGAGTGCTGGCCAAGAGCTAACTCTAGATTAGATTCCAATGACACAGCATTAAGATGACAATCAGGAGCAAGTCTTACACTCATTATTTTTGTTCACGTTAGAGACACTGCATCCTAATAATCTTGTTAAAGTCTTCCGAGAAGCCTTTGTACCGAGTTCCGCCTTCCTGATTTTAGGGGAAAACTCAAGGAAACAAAGTGAGTGTGAAATACGGGATTGTGTGCGCGCTATGAGAAATATATCCGTAATATAATATTGTAATATTTACCGAAGGTTCGGTCTGTTAAAGTAAAACTCAACCCCGTGACCCACGAAACATGTTTACGCTGAAATCGGGTTTCACTAAAAAAAAACAAAAAAAAACACCGACCTTGAGTCTTCCGTTTCCCAGCAATGTTCGAGGTTATATTAATGAGAAACCCGGCATGGACATAGAGCAAACACTGGTGCAAACCTCGCAGAACGCCCCGCAGCGATACGAGGCTGAGTTAGGGCAGAGACTAGGCGTAGCTGGTTAGCGAGCTACGCGATGACGAGCGGACGAAGAGGTGAGACAGCCGGACAGACTAAAAGACTGAAGCCTCCGCTGCACCGCTGTCTTTAGGTCGAGATGAAGACGAGGACGCCATCCGACCGCACCACTATCGGCAGGCAGGTTGAACAGCTTTCTGGGTAAATGTACGAATGAGAACGTGAAATGTCAAATCAGAATATAATAAAACAAATCTTGGGACAGAAAGGAAAAGGAGCCCGTGGTTTGCTCGTCCCTCTGAGTCAATACGGACAGTGATACAGAGTAAATACCAGCGATCCTCGACGTGTTTAAATAAACTACACTGCTGCCTTGAGCAAACAGGAACACCGTGCGAGTGAGTGAAGAACATTGGAGTCATGTGGGCCGACCGTGGTTCGTTTCGATCGGAACACCATGTTAAGGATGTTAGTCCGTAACTCATGCTATTACGAAGTCACCGAGATATGAATGACACCAGAGAGTACACACAGAACTTGAGACGTGAGGAACCACACGTTTAACGGTGGACACGCATGGCTACACTTCACCTTGAGGTGCAGGCACGCGTACAGGACTAGTCCGCTCACCCATGCGACACAAAAAAATTGTTGTGGTGACGAATTTGACTATTTTTTGTGTCACATGGGTGACGAGACCAGTCCTGAAGGTGATGTGTAGCCATGCGTGTCCACTGTCGGTTCTGCTCTGTTACAATTAAACAGAAAGGAGAAGAGATGTGTGACGAGACAACAAAGGAAACTCGGCTCTGGAGCGTGACTCTGCTACTGTACGTCGTCCGATCATCAAAGATCATCCAAGTGTGTGCTGAAACTGAACTCGCCTCGGGCATGACACATTGCCGGGTCATCAGAGTTCATCCACGTACACTGGTGCTTGAAAGTTTGTGAACCCTTTAGAATCTAAAACATCGAAACATCACCAAATCCTCTAAGTAGATCATGACAATCCAGATAAACAAATCAGACAAAGATAATATTATACTCGGGCAGTTAATTATTGAGGAAAAACGATCCAATATTACATATCTGTGAGTGTCAAAAGTATGTGAACCTCTACGGTGCCCTCCACTGATTTTGGTAAAGATGAGCAAAGAAGGCTGTGAAAAATTGTCTTTATTGTTTAACCTTTTGATCTTTTTTAAAAAAAAACAACAAAAAAAAAAACACAACAACTGCAAAAACGTTTAGGTTTAGCAGTTTAATTCGGAGGTTTTTTTTCCATTCAATAAGATGACGGTCAGGTGTGAGTGAGTCAGCGTGCTGTTTTATTTAAAGAACAGGGCTCTATCGTAGTCTGATCTCGTGGAAGTGTATCACGGCACGAACAAACGGAGATTTCTGAGGACCTCAGAGAAGGAGTCGTTGATGCTCATCAGGCTGGGAAAGCTTACAAATCCATCTCTAAAGAGTTTGGACTCCAGAAATCCACCGTCAGACAGACTCTTTGTGGGCTATTCACCCAGAACTTTCTAAAAGGGTTCACAAACTTTCAAGCATCACCGTAGGTGCAATAACTAAACTAGGACCTACTGTTTTTTTATTTATTTATTTATTTATTTTTTTAAATGGTGAATTATTTTTTAAACATGATTAAAAGCCTGTCCAATATTATTAAAAACCCTCACCGATTCCCAACCCTGGTCCCGGAGAACCCTCGGCCCTGCACGCCTGACTGTTTTCCTGCTCTAGCACACTAAAAACATACCGGACCAGTGGGTTCTCCAGGACCTTTGAAAAAAACTCCATACCTCCACTCCTGATAACCCTTCTACCTTCCAGCATCACAGAACAAACTCTGAGCAAACAAAACTGGGAAGAGCTTTGACTTTTTACATGTTTTACTTGATAGCTCTTACTTTTGAATTGAACCCCCGACCTTCCAATCAGTAACCCACAGCCTTAACCACCAAGCCGCCACCACCACTGTCCCCCAGCTCCTACTGACTTCAGCTCCTGTACTTTTCATGCAGCATGAGTGTGTAAATCCATCCCTGAAAGGCAATTTCACTGCATAATTCAGTGTTTTTTTTTTTCCTGCTCTGATGCACCAGATTGAGCTTATTAACTTGATCATAATTAGCTGATGAGCAGAATTGCGCACGCTAGGGAATGGAAAAATGCTAAACCGAGCAGTTCGGCGTGCACAGTACGAGAGCCATGAAAGCGGTTTAGGGAGAAGCGGAGCTGCAGGACGACAGATAAGAAATTCACGTTACATTATTTAGTGAAGCAGATTGAAGATCAGAGCAGCTTATTCTGTAATAGTCTCCACAAAACTACCGAGAATGCCGAGAAGAACTGAACTGGACACGACGCGCTGATATTTCTGCGCTTGCGTTCCTTTTTTAAATACATGACAATTCTTTGTTTATTATCCGATATTCTGATTATCTGGTTATTCGATTTTTGCCTCGCTCTACTGCACCAGACTGAAATCTCTAAACTTGGGAATGTCTCTCACCGGAAGACGAAGTCGCTGGTGTCGATCAGTTCACCATAATGCGATGAGAGGAGATTTCCAGAGTTTCCCACCACGGAGCATGAACGGCATCGCGAAGGTCCAGCATCCATGTAGCGCTGTTCTCCAGGGACAACCTGAAATAACCTGTCCATCACTGTAGACAGGTTGGATGGGTTGGTCTCGGCCTGAAGCCACTACACACACACACACATGGGAAAATACATAATCGTTTCACCAACCACAGGAACTGTTTTAGCATTTAAAAAAAGACATTCTAATAATTAAGTGCACCATGTTCTACTTGTGCATCCATCCATCTCTCTATCCATCCAATCAGGCTCCACTCTACTTCCCTCTCTATCCCTCACCCACTCATCTGTCATTAGATCCATCCATCCGTTTGTACATCCCTTGACTACTGCGTTTCTCCATCCACACTGCAAGATAAACTTATTTGGTTCAGATGGTGTCAAGCGTGTGTCGTGGCAACCAGGTGAGGAGTCCAAAGACAAGTGTGTCTTGCCTACAGT
>CM022764.1:27014420-27054420 GCA_012411365.1 Ameiurus melas | reverse complement strand
CGCTTTTTAGCGATGTCGTGTGTTGATTCAGATTTATGGGAGAGCGGTTTGTGTGCGTGCGCGTACATGTTTGTGTGTGTGTGTGTGATTTACATAGGACACACCCTGTGTTCCCTGTGAGGTAGTGGAGCTCAGAGTGTGTGTGAATGATATGGGTGATGAAGTTCACACCAGATGGCTATCAGAGGGATTTTACACTTTGAAAAAGGAGTAAGGTGTGTGTGTGTGTGTGTGTGTGTGTGCGTGTGTGTGTGTGTGTTATCTCAAACATGTTTCACACCTGGTTCTTTCCCCTGATGGAGAAGGTCCTACAAATGGCGTGGCGTTCATGCAGAAAGAATGAACAATAGCAGAAAGGCACAAAGAGCGACAAAAAAAAAAAAAAAAAAAAAGAGGAGAAGAAACAAAGGCCTCGTGTCTTTGGGAGGAGGACAAGAACAACTGTGCGCTTTTATCGAGCCACAGAAAGACACACAAACAGCAGGGACTGCATTGTGTAGATGATAAACACACACACACACACACACACACACACACACAACGTACGCATGCACACACCCTGTGTGTCTGGAAAGATTAGAAGAACAGGGCCGTGTCGCTCTACGCCATCCGACTGTTACACAACACCAACGATCCGATGCATCGTATTCCCCAAAACACGCAAATGATCTTCTCGTAGTTCAACATTTACACGAAAACCAATCCAGGGAAATGGATCAACAGCTTCCGGGCAAGCAGAACGTCAGAATTCAGTGTAAAATCAGGGGTATTATCGGTACTGACTGCTGGCTGGGGAAGTCCTGCGAGTCTGTCGGATATGAATAAACGAGAGCGGAATTAACACCAACACTCGCCTTTAAATCAGTGCGCTGTTGTAAACACACAGGGTTCTCTTCAAAGGGTTTGGTTTACGGATAGTTAACAGTTCTTAGCTTCCTAAGATGAATAGTGGTGGTGGTGGTGGTGGGAGGGGGAAGGGTTCTCTGTGTGATCGCCATCGTTCCATTCAACAAGCGCGTGTGTGTGTGTGTGTGTGTGCGAGGAGGACGGAACACACTTCTCCGCAAGTGAAGGACGCAGATGCGCTGATCTAGAACGGAACACAAACGTGACCCCGGTGGTTCGGTCATCGCGAGTTCCCCAGCTGCGCGCCGTCATTGAGCGAGGAGTCAGTCAGGGCCGAGTGTGCGGACTGTGACTTATTAGCTTCCTGTATTAAAAATGATCTAACCGTCGTTTCTTAACGCACGTCCACAAGGGCTCATTTCCTCAAGCATCCGAGAACCGAGCTCGGCGATTGACCTCTAGAACACACACACACACACACACACACACACACACACACATACCGGCTAATATTTTCCACAAAAAAAAAGAAGAAAGCCGTGTGCTCTGATCGGACTGCAGCTCTATCCGTACGGGATTAGTTTCTCACGACGGGGCGGATAGCGTATAGTAATCGTTACAGTAGCAGATTATCTCTGGGATTTTAGTTTGAATTCGTCACGTCAGTCATTTTTACAGACTGTGTGCGCGTGCGCCATAGAATTTGTGAAATTAACGTGATCACGTGTAATACGGGACAATCCATATATACTCACCGGAGGCCTCCCGACTGACCTCCTCAATTGTGCGTCATACTTTCTGGAAATAACGTCACTGTTCATAATAAACACTGTGCGGAATTTCAGGCTTGTATCCGCTTTCTTTTCTGAGATATGGAGGCTTTTAAATAAAAAAGGGGGCGTGTACTAGTCCGGTACGTCGTTATTTTTAACTGTTTATGCTAGATGCAGGAAATGTTCAGGGACTGTTGTCTAGTGTAAATCGTCCTTAACTTCAAAAGCACAAGGTCCACAGTTACATATTTGGCAATTGATGCCCCTGATGAGAACTGTAAACAATACTGCCACACTGAAGCTCTTTCAAATCGCAATATCTATTACTCATGTTGTACTCCTTTTGTTTTTTTTAGCAACTACGAGTACGTCAGAAAAAACTGGTCTAACAAGGTCTACCATAAACAAGGAATGATTCTACAGGTCTGTAGGCTCGTTAAACCCCGTCATCTGAAACTGCGAGAATTTACAGCTCTGAAAGTCCAGTAAAAGTCATGAGAAAACTAGAATTGGTGAAAAAAAAAAACCTGCACGCATTCCTTACACATTTCTTTGCCATTGTTTCGAGCAAGAAGGCTTGATTTTGCTGCTTTATTTAAAAAAATAAATAAAAATCGATGCGACTTGCAGAGTTTCTCTGTGTCGTTTGGCAGAAGAGTACTCGAACTGGCGAAGTCGCGATTGTCTTCAGCTGCACTCGTGTTCGACGCTTGCGAATCGAAGAGCGCTCCGTGATGACGTCGAGCGACGTGTTTTGGCGGTTAAACAAATTGACAAATGCAAGGTCCTCCGAATATTGCGGAGTTCGATGGATATCGCGTTGATTTCTGCGAATCGTGAAATCCTGGAGGACCGGTGACATGTCCGACTGAGCGTGAATAAGCTTACCTCAGCTGGCCTGTACTGTCAGTCGGGACGCCTCTGCTGAGGTCACATGCTTCCCAGCGTTTTTTTTTTTCCACCGTGTCACACGTTATATGCAAATACTCAGATTTCCCGGTGTGGATCTGAGTCGTGATCAGATTCAATAACGTCCAATGGCGTATTTGTTTCCATGTGAATCATCTCCCGGACTGAATCCCGATACTCATCACATAGGAGACAGCTAAAGGTGTTTATTGTTCAGATCGGGACTACAGAAACATAAAGGGTGATCGGAGCAGACTATGAGGTCTGGACTACTATAAAATCAGACTACAAAAACAGATCAGACTTGTTCAAACAGGGCCAGTAATCAACTGTATCCAGGATCATTTTCTGTATGATTTGTAAAAATCAGCCTATTTAAACTGGTTCGGTTTTGAGGTAAGACTACAAATCCAGGAGTTTTGGTTAACTCCGACTACGATCAGAGGATGTTTAGCCACATCAGGACCTCTTCCTGTGTACGTCTGCTAAACCGAACCGAACAAGCAGAACCTCAACACGATGAGATTTTAAAATGATTTAATCACGCTAATCTGTAATGTTTACGTCATGTTTAAGTCTAATAACAAGCTTTATTTTATTCGATCCAGTCAGAGTGAACCCATTCCCAGCGTGATTGGTTATTTTTTTTAAAACGAGCCTCGATGTATGCATCTCAGCTAAATATACTCTACACGTCCGTGTTAAGCAGGAGCAGAAGTATATAGCCGACGTCACGTCGCCTGTTAAAGCACCGATCCAACCTCACATTTATTTTTAAATACTTCACAATCAAATATTCAACATGAACGGAGACATGGAAAGTGTGTCAATGATTCTGCCACTGGGACTACCGTAGCATCGTTTCAGCAAGTTCAGTTCTTGATCGCTGAAAATCCCTAAACCTTTAACTCCACGTCATTTTACCGGAATACTCACGGGTTCCTTCCCACGCTGTGGGGAAGCGGGGTGGTCAGTGCTGCACACATTCATTCTCCATTACAGACTGGATATACATTCCACCCCGGGCTCGGGCGTATTGCAGTGACCCTCGGGCTCGGATCTTCTCGACCAGGCCGTACCCTCAGGGTGACGGGAGTGGGTATTCTCGTTCCCACAGCGTGGAGCTCACGCAACGTGGAGTTCCCTTTGAAAGGGAAGCACTGTTCTCTAAACCACAACAATCGGTTTAAAGACGAAACAGAAATTCAAAAGTACTTAAATAAAGTGTTTAAATAAAGCTGCATATTTTGAACTGGGCGGAGCCATGTGTCTCGCATGCCTTTCCTGCTTATTTAGTGTTATATATATCTCACCAGTTCTATTTCGATCCCTTTACTGACGAGGCACGTGTCAAAAACAAAGCAGCAACTGGGCAGAAAAAACAGCAACAAGTACACGCGAGGAAAAATATTTAAGGAACAAAACAACTGAGTCGAACATATAGAGAATAAGTACATTTCTCGACATGCTCTCAAATAGAAATCTGTCTTTTAACCGAGTACGACCGACACACAACACACACACACACACACATCTGAGGTCGTTTTACACCTCAATATAAACGTGTATTTCCACTTATAAACAGTTTCCTCAGCTGGGTAAAACCGGTTATCACGAATTTAGAACCTCACCCAGTGATTATTCTTCATTAGCTAATTATTAATCTCATCGTTATACACGCCTACCCCATACACACCTCGCTCAGATTATCCTCGGCTGGATTACTCCGTACTCGTTTAGTTGTGCGCGAGAGCGATTTTAATTCCACTTGGATAATTATCTGACGATTAAAGCGGCACGCAAACATGGCTGTTCATACCCCGGCCTCCTGTTCTGGATCTTCTCGTGTCTATAAATACCTCAGTGAGACCTGCGGTTTGATCCAGAACCACGGAGAAAACGCAGCGGGAATAAGATCTCCCGCTCGGCACGGTTTAACGGAGTAGAGCTACGTTACGCACAGGTCTGGGGGTTACGTAATGAAGCGTCCTGCCGTTATAGGAAAATAATCAGCAGTGGGGTGGGGTGGGGTGGGGTGGGCTGGGGTGACGAAGCGGAGTTCTCTCATTATCACCTGCAGGCTGAAGGAACATTTACAGCAGAAACACCAGTATCTGTAACCGTGGTAATTACACAAGTCTGTGTGAGAAATACCCGTCGCTGGAAGTCTCTACACGGGTTGAGCAGCACACAACTGAACATGGCCTGCATGAAGACCTTCACGAGCTTACATCTCGTCTGTCATCTCGCACTGGCTGTCATGGACGAGTTAACACAACTACAGCGAGAAGATTTCCTCCAGCGATAAAGTTGTTGGAAGCACAATGCGGGAGATCTGTGTATTCTGTTCCATATTCACAAAGAGAAAGGAGAAATAAGGCAAGGGTGGCACGTGAGGCGGTTAAGAACGACACGCTATGAGAGGAAATGAATCAGCTTGACCATGCCTCATTGGTAATGACGGTGTTTGTCTTCAGCAGCAGTCACCAACCCTGCTCCTTGAGATCTGTAGTATCTTTCTGCAGGTTTCACCTCCAACCAAAATCTAACACACCTGTTTTAGCTCAAGACAACGATTAGATGATCAGGTGGGCACCATTATGGTAGAAGCTAAAGTCTTCGGGAAGGTAGATCTCCAGCAACAGGGTTGATGACCACTGACCTACAACGTTCCTTCAGCAGCCTTGCGGACGTCACGATGAGCGACGTCTTCGCAAGATGTCTGACTGCTCCGTGATTTCAGCCCTCTGCCTTGTGGGTATTAATGCAGCTCACACACCTTCAGCATGGACGTGTAACATTAAACACCGACGATGTGTAGTGGTCCCAGAGTCGAACTGAACCCACAGCCGATTCAAAACTACTGAATTAACGCTTCTTCTTCTTTATTATTTTTTTGTTTAACCAGGACTGTATCAACACTGCACGTTTATTCAGTGTTGTAAGCATTAATTCAGTACTGTACGTGTTCATATTTTACATTAACACTGTTTATTTAAGCTTTGTCCATGTGTTAGGAGTTCAGAGTTACAGTAACTCATCACAGTCACTGTTAATCTAATACTACAAAGATCAGTTCAGTGCTTTAAGAGTTCACACAAGAGCGTGGCATTTCGATTCAGTACTCAGTGCTAACGCAACACTGTGTCTGCTAACGCCCCGATGATTAATCAAACTCTGTAGGTGTTAATGCAACACTTTCAGGGTTCGTGCAAGGCCATCCGTGTTAGTTATGTACTACAGTCGGTGTTGATGAATGTATCAATGCAACACTGAAGATTATAATGCAACATTCCAGGAAAACACTGTAGGCGGTAACGCAACACTATAACAGCGAGTACAAGATGATCTGTGTTCATTCAGTAGTGCAGTGCTTTCTTCAACACTGCAGGTGTGAATCCAGTACTTCAGGAGTTCATCCAAAACCATTTGTGTTGATTCAGAACTATCAGAGTTGATGCAGTACCATCAGTGCTAATTCAGCATTCCGAGGCGTTATTAAATCATTACCGTCAGTGTTAATGGAACACTTTGAGAGTTCATCCAAGAACGTTCGTGTTAATTCATTACTGAAGTAACACCTAGAGTACTGTCAGTACTAATGCAGCACTGTTAGAGTTCCTTCAGAACTGCAGTATCAGTACCATTGGAACACTGTAAGAGTATATTCAGCACCATCTGTGTTCATTCAGAACCTCAGGCATGTAATTCAGCACTCAGTATTAATGCATGACTGCAAGAGTATATTCAGCAGGATTAGTGTTCATTCAGAACCGCAGGCATGTAATTCAGCACTCAGTATTAATGCATGACTGCAAGAGTATATTCAGCAGGATTAGTGTTCATTCAGAACCGCAGGCATGTAATTCAGCACTATCAGTACTAACGTCACATTGTTTGAGTTTATTCAGCAGTACCTTTGTTAATTCAGGACCATGGCATGTAATTCAGCACTCAGTATTAATGTATTATTGAAGTATTCATGCATTCATTGTGTGTATATGAGAGCGAAGGGTCCCATCACACTGAGCGCGATTACGCGACGCGAATGTTCGACGCGATGACGCTCCTGAATCGAAACAGTAGATCCGCGGTGAGACAAAGCGCTACGTTCTTTTTTCCCGAACCGTGTGTCGGTGTTTTTCCCCTGTCGCTGGCCGACGAATCAGATTTGAGCTTTATATCACGTGCCCGGAGACGCTGCAGTTGCACAAAGAGGCGAGGTAGGTGGCGCTATAGCATGGAGAGTTTTTTTTTTTTAAACACAGAAGAGTATTCCGGACAAGAGCAGAGAATGACGTGACAGAGAGAACACGTTATGGATTGAAGTTCCTTTTCTCACTGTTCATCCGTCACGTTCATTGTATTATTGATAAAGAGAACTGCGCCGTCCTGTTTATTTACTGCTAGGCTTATTTATTATCCCGGATAAATGTATTACATTTAAAAATAAAACGAGAGAATAAATACACTACTGTGTATCACATTGATTTTATTTGTTTATTTGAAGTAGAACGGGACTTTTGTTCACAGGGTTTAACTGTCGAGGATGTTCCTGTCAGTGTCCTGAAGCTAACTCCTGAGCTAAACCTGCCGTAACACCTACTCCGTCTGACTAGATCCGGTTTTGTCAAAACTGAGGAAAAGAAAAAGGCGGATGTCAGGAAGAATAACAACTTTAAGGCGTGTTTTGTTAGCTCCAATTTCCCAGAATATATTAGTCAAAATAAACCCATGTTTATTTTTCTTCTGCGTTCTATCGCCGTCTCGCGTTGGAGTGTTCGTTTCGAGAAAAGTTCGTTTCTGAGCTTCTTAAAAGTTAGCGTTGTCGTTCCATGCACCAACATTTCTGTTGAACAGTGGGGTGTGCCACCTAGTGTGCAGGCAGAAAATACATTCTCGGTTAGCGCCAATTATGAATTAACCGAAGGTGATCAATCGTTTGGCGTTCGATGTGAAAGCAAAATATTTTATCGCATCGAGTGCAGTGTGATAGGAACTTAACTCTGTATATAAGAGCACTGTGTGTGTGTATAAGAGTTGAATAGCACTGTGTGTGTGTGTGTGTGTGTGTGTGTGTGTGTTGTGTGTATGAGGCTACAGTAAGTGTGTGTTAATGAGTGGATTGTGAGTGTGCTGGATGAACACCTGCAGTGGGGATGAGTGTTTCTGCGGGTTGGGTTAGATTAAAACTCTACACAGGAAGGTCAGAGTGAAAACTCAAACATATTAATGCTGTTGCATGTTACGTGCTTCATTTACCCGCTCGTGGATTCCTCGCTTATATCTATATCCTGTATATCTCTCATATCCCTTATAACTCTCATACCCCTTATATCTCTCATACCCCTTATATCTCTCATACCCCTTATAACTCTCATACCCCTTATATCTCTGATATCTCTTATATCTCTCATACCCCTTATATCTCTGATATCTCTTATAACTCTCATATCCCTTATATCTCTCATACCCCTTATATCTCTCATACCCCTTATATCTCTCATACCCCTTATATCTCTCATACCCCTTATAACTCTCATATCCCTTATATCTCTCATACCCCTTATATCTCTGATATCTCTTATAACTCTCATATCCCTTATAACTCTCATACCCCTTATATCTCTCATACTCCTTATAACTCTCATACCCCTTATATCTCTGATATCTCTTATAACTCTTCCTTATAACTCTCATATCCCTTATATCTCTCATACCCCTTATAACTCTCATATCCCTTATATCTCTCATACCCCTTATATCTCTGATATCTCTTATATCTCTCATACCCCTTATATCTCTGATATCTCTTATATCTCTCATACCCCTTATATCTCTGATATCTCTTATAACTCTCATATCCCTTATATCTCTCATATCCCTTATATCTCTCATACCCCTTATATCTCTCATATCCCTTATATCTCTCATACCCCTTATATCTCTCATACCCCTTATAACTCTCATATCCCTTATATCTCTCATAC
Source organism: Ameiurus melas (assembly GCA_012411365.1). NCBI lineage: Eukaryota > Metazoa > Chordata > Actinopteri > Siluriformes > Ictaluridae > Ameiurus > Ameiurus melas. The sequence goes on along the minus strand of CM022764.1, from coordinate 27,045,902 downwards.
CCCTTATAACTCTCATACCCCTTATATCTCTCATACCCCTTATATCTCTGATATCTCTTATATCTCTCATACCCTTATATCTCTGATATCTCTTATAACTCTCATATCCCTTATATCTCTGATATCTCTTATAACTCTCATATCATTATATCTCTTGTATATCTCTTACTTATATCTCTCATATCTCTTATATCTTTATATAAATCTCATATCATTTTTTTTTTTATACCCCTTATATCTCTTTTCTCCTATATTCTCTAATACCTTTATATTTATTATCTTTTCTCTCTGAACATAAAGTGTTTATTACAGCTTTGGATCAGTTAGCGCGCGTGACAGAACATCACACAGCAAAATAAAAATAAATAAACAGAAACAGTGTACAACACAGAGAGAGAGAGAGAGAGAGAGAGAGAGAGAGAGAGAGAGAGAGAGAGAGAGAGAGAGAGAGAGAGAGAGAGATAAACCGCGTTCACTTACAGCACACTCCGGGAGAGAGACGCAGATCCAGTCCGGTATCACGCGCAGGATTAAAACAGAACCTCACACACACACACACACACACACACACCCGCGCGCGCGCTCTGTTAAATCTCCCGGTGTGTGATGCGCTCCTCCTGTCCGAGGTTTAGACAGATCGGAGCGGCGGTGTTTATTCTACAGCGCGTTTAAGAGCCGCTCCTCCGCTGTCTCACACAGCAGCGCAGAAACCACATGGAGCCCGGGGACACGCCCCCGTTCCCCACTGACCACGCCCCGCCCTCGACACGAGCGGGTGCCATCCACAGGTGCATACCTGAGCAGTGCAGTATACTGTAGACACACTGTCCTGTCCACTACACACTATCCAGAGTCACGTGACGGATCTGTCAGTATAATTCTCTTAGGAACAGCTTTAATAGTACACTCACTGAGGAACCCTGTATTAATAGTGGCAAGGGACTCAATTCTCCATGGCGTGGATTCCACACAATGTTGGAAACGTTCCTTTGAGATTCGTTCCGATCGTGTCCACGTGGAGCGAATCTCAAAGGAACGTTTCCAGCACGCTTGGGATGTTAACTACGTTCTCGCACGTTCTACAACGTCCCAAACATGTTCTCCTGGATTCGGATCCGGTGACTGGGAAGGGCCTCACTGGATGTTTTCTCTTCCCCAGGAGATCAGCAGGTATAGCAATACTCAAACCGGCCAGTCTGGCACCAACAGGCACGTCACGGCTCACTTCCCTGAGATGATATTTCCCCATTCCCACGGTTGATGTGAACATTACCTGACGCTGCTGCCACACCACTGAGTAGGTGTCCAGATGTTCCCACTGAAGTGCTCAGTGAGTGTATGTTTACTGTACAGTTGGTACTTCATTTTGAGCTGGGTTAGCATATTTCAATTCCGTTTCATATTCCGCTTCTCCGATTGCTTCTGCGTAGATCCTTCTGTCGTACTTCTTCAAGTCTCTTAAACGGTTAGAGTTTCCCTCACAATAGTCTCAAATGTGTAATAAGATTACAGTAAACCCAATGAAAGATCATTAAACCCATTTCCACACATCCAAAAACGATATCATATTTCCGTCTCTAATGTATTCTTGTTCTGATTTTTTCCCCCTAATCTTTTTTCATTAAAAAAAAAATAATAAAAAATTCTGTCAGTAAAAGAATATTTAAAGTTTGAAATGTGGTGAAAACGTCCAAAAACCTCCATCCATCCGTCTTCAACCTTCGCTTACTCCTTCTTCAGGGTTGCGGGGAACCTGGAGACTATCCCAGGGAGCATCGGGCACAAGACGGGGTACACCCTGGACAGGGTACCAGTCCATCACATACACACTCAGACACCCATTCATACACGACGGACACTTTAGACACGCCCATCAGACTACCATGCATGTGTTTGGACTGGGGGAGGAAACCGGAGTACCCGGAGGAAACCCCCACAGCACGGGGAGAACATGCAAACTCCACACACACACACAGGCCCACGGTGGGAATCGAACCCCGGACCCTGGAGGTGTGAGGCGAGCGTGATAACTACTAAGCCTCATGATCAGAAATCGTACATCAATTTGCTCATATTCACTGGATAACATTTAATAAACCAATTTAAAAAAGGTGTATTTATTGGTTTAACTACTATAATCGCTGATTGACATAACAGGTCGTCCTGAAGTGTTTTATTCCTCTCATACCGCAGCAATTTACCGACAATTCCAAATGTTGCATTTATTGAAGAATGATACAATCATACTTTTTGGTCCGTTTAGAGTTACATTTAATGTCCAGGTCCTTAGACAACAGCTCTAAAAAGACACAGCTTGTCATGTTGCACAGCGCTGCTGGATGCTGGCTTGTGATTGGTCAGAAGGTTGATTCTTTTTCGGTAATGGCAAATGAAAGTCACAGGTTTTTACAGATAATTAGCGCGCTCGTTCTAACCCGTTATCGTCTCTATACGACGTGTGCGTAAGGTGTAGGGAAGGAGTCTCCAGTGTCAGCGCTGTGTAACAGGCAGAGGTGAAGCGATAACTGTAAGTACTCCCACATCTTCAGGACGAACAGGTTTACATTCTTTGCGGTTTGTTGATAACAAGGATCGTTTTTTTTTTTTATGTGTGTGTGTGTGTGTGTGTGTGTTATTACCCTCAAGAGAGAGAATAAAGAGAAGCTGGTGAGGGAACAAGTGTTTATTGCTGCTATAGCTTAAGCTGTTTCACAAACGAATGTTAACTTAAAGCCTTGGTCTGAAGAAACGTACGTGTACTGGAACAGATCACACTGAGGAAGAATACGATGGACGTTCTCCGGAGGATCTGCCGTGAGTTCATTCACCGAGAGACGTTCTGTACACGACAACGTTGGGCAGGTCTGCAGGGTGAAAAAACATCCCGAAGCATTCAGTTGAATCTGGAGCAGGCATTACTCAGCGTCGGAGCTACGGAGCTAGAAATCAGGTAATCAGAGGTCTGTGTGTAGTTTCGACCTTCACCTGTCAGGATTAACGCACGCGTTAGTTTGACTAATCCACCGCGTAGATAATGTTAAACGGCACGGGTACTCGGAGCGTTTAGAGGGAGGAACAGTGCAGGTTAGTGGAGAGAAGGTATCTGTTTATCTGTCCATACATCTGTCTGTTTATCTGTTCATCTGTCTATCTGTCCATACATCTGTCTGTCTGTTTATCTGTTCATCTGTCTATACATCTGTCTGTCTGTTTATCTGTTCATCTGTCTATACGTCTGTCTGTCTGTTTATCTGTTCATCTGTCTATACGTCTGTCTGTCTGTTTATCTGTTCATCTGTCTATCCGTCCATACATCTGTCTGTCTGTTTATCTGTTCGTTCATCTGTCTATCTGTCCATACATCTGTCTGTCTGTATGTTTATCTGTTCATCTGTCTATCTGTCCATACATCTGTCTATCTGTATGTTTATCTGTTCATCTGTCTATCTGTCCATACATCTGTCTATCTGTTTCTGTTCATCTGTCTATCTGTCCATACATCTGTCTGTCTGTATGTTTATCTGTTCATCTGTCTATCTGTCCATACATTCGTTCGTCTGTCCTCACATCTGTCTGTCTTTTATCTGTTCATCTGTATCTGCCATACTTTCTGCTGTTTATCTATTCATCTGTCTATCCGCCCATACATCCGTCTGTCTGTTTATCTGTTCATCTGTCTATCTGTCCATACATCGTCTGTCTGTTTATCTGTTCATCTGTCTATCTGTCCATACATCCGTCTGTCTGTTTATCTGTTCATCTGTCCATACATCTGTTCGTCTGTTTATCTATTCATCTGTATCCATCATACATCCTCTTCTGTTTATCTATTCTTCTTCCCATACATCCCTTTTTTATCTTTTCTTCTACATCTGTCTGTCTTGTCTTCATCTGTCTTCCGTCTCATACATTTTTTTTTTTTTTTTTTTATTTTTTTTTTTTTTTTTTTTTTTTTTTTTTTATATATTTTTATTTTTTTTTATTTTATATATTAATAAAAAACAGAATGGTTGTTACTTGTTATGAAAACTGGTATAGATTTTTTTGTTTGTGTGTTTATGTGTTTTGTGAAATCGTATAAATAAAACTGTCTGTTTGTTTGATAATTTGTCTGTTTTGTCGTTTGGTTTTTCGTTAACGGAACATGTGAATGGTTTTTTTGTGTTATATGTATTGATATGTGTTGTTGTTTAATATTTTTTAAAAAAAATCTTGGTTGTTTTTTTTTTGATTGGCATACTCGGTCTGTCTGTTTTTTTGTTTATTTGTTTATGTTTGTGGGCTTTGTTTTTTTCGTTTCTCTGTTGTTATTATATATATTTTTGACAAAAAAAAATGTCTGTTTATTTTTAAAATAAAAAAAAAAAAAATTTTGTTATTTATTTATTTATTATCTATACATACATATGTTTGTTTGTGTGTTTGTTAAATTAAAAAAAAAATTGTTTATTTTTTGTTTATATATATTTATTTGTTACTAAAAAGGGCTGTGTGTGTATCTCTCCCATCTGTCTTTGCCCCTTTTGCAGAAATAACTTCTCGTAGGCGTTTCGCATAACTGTCCACTCTTCAATGCAGTATTCTTTCAGCTGCAACATGTTTGAGGGGTTTCTTGTATGTTCTGCCTGTTTCAAATCCTTCCACAACATTTAAATGGGATTCAAATCCAAGCTTTGACTAGGCCATGCCATAACCCTCCATTTCTTCTTTTGAGCCGTTCCTTTGTGGATTTGCGTGTGTGCTTAGGATCATCATCCTGTTGAAAGATCCAAAAAAGATTCCGACAGACGGCCTCAGGTTATCTTCAAGCGCTCTTTGATGTGATGCAGAATTCATGGTTGCATCAATGGATGGAAGCTGTCCAGTCCCTGATGCAGCGATGCAACCCCAAACCATAGCATTTCCTCCACAGTGCTTCACAGTTGGTATGAGGTGCTTCTCCTGTCTTTGGTCAGCGCCAAGCATGTCTGCTGTTACTGTGACCAAACTACTCTATCTTTAATTCGTCTGTCCGGAGCACATTATTCCAAAAGGCCTGGTCTTTGTCTATATGCTCACTGGCAAGCTGTAGTCTTGCAAAGGCGCCCCCCCCCCCCCCGCCCCCTGACAACCAAGGGCAAAAAAGCGCGGCGGTCCGCAAACCAAAAAAACAAAAAAAAAAAAAAAAAAAAAAAAAACAGGGGCACAAAAACAACAAAAAAAAAAAAAATATATTATTTTTTAGGTAAACCAGAGAAAAAAAAACAGCAAGCAAAAGTTGAAGAAAAGACTGATGGAATTACCTTGTAATTTGCATTTCTAAAACAAATACCAGCATGAATGTAAAAATGCAAGTTAGTCTGCAGTTAAAAGAGTGCTTACAGACCTTCACCCTGGACTTTTTGGAAAGGAGAGGTGTCAATTGAAACAATGAAAAGGGTTATAAAACTCCTTGAAGAAGGACATGGAACACGGACTGTGGTAAAAGTTGTTGGTTGTTCCCAGTCAGCTGTGTCTAAATTTTGGTGCAAGTATAGAAAACAGATGAAGAAGCCAAAGAATCAAGAAAACTCAAAGCAATATGCTTGAAAATAGCAAATGCAAAACAGAAAAGAATAGAAAAGCAAATGAGAGGAAACAGAAGTCAGTGTTCGTGCCAGAACTGTAAGAAATGGGATTTATGTATAGAAAAGCCAAACGAAAAAAAGCGCCAACACCTAAAGAGAAGAAAACAAGGTTACAGTGAGCCAAAGAGAAGCAATTATGGAGAACTCTTTAGATCTTGGCATGATGACACCACACACCTCAATAGCAAAGGGAACACCAGACAATAGATATGAGACGGGTCTCTCACTGTATCTCTCAGTCTCTTACTGTCTCTCTGTCTCTCCCAGTCTCTCACTATCTCTCTCAGTCTCTCACTGTCTCTCTCTGTCTCTCACTGTCTCTCTCTGTCTCTCACTGCCTCTCACTGTCTCTCCCAGTCTCTCACTGTTTCTCCCAGTCTCTCTCAGTCTCTCACTATCTCTCTCAGTCTCTCACTGTCTCTCTCTGTCTCTCACTGTCTCTCCCAATCTTTCACTGTCTCTCTGTCTCTCACTGTCTCTCTCTGTTTCTTACTGCTTCTCACTGTCTCTCCCAGTCTCTCACTGTTTCTCCCAGTCTCTCAGTCTCACTGTTTCTCCCAGTCTCTCCCAGTCTCTCACTGTCTCTCTAGTCTCTCACTGTTTCTCCCAGTCTCTCCCAGTCTCTCACTGTTTCTCCCAGTTCCGTCTCTCTGTCTCTCCCAGTCTCTCACTATCTCTCTCAGTCTCTCACGGTCTCTCTCTGTCTCTCACTGTCTCTCTGTCTCTCACTGCCTCTCACTGTCTCTCCCAGTCTCTCACTGTTTCTCCCAGTCTCTCTCAGTCTCTCACTATCTCTCTCAGTCTCTCACTGTCTCTCTCTGTCTCTCACTGTCTCTCCCAATCTTTCACTGTCTCTCTGTCTCTCACTGTCTCTCTCTGTTTCTTACTGCTTCTCACTGTCTCTCCCAGTCTCTCACTGTTTCTCCCAGTCTCTCTCAGTCTCTCACTGTTTCTCCCAGTCTCTCCCAGTCTCTCACTGTCTCTCTCAGTCTCTCACTGTTTCTCCCAGTCTCTCCCAGTCTCTCACTGTCTCTCCCAGTCTCTCACTGTTTCTCCCAGTCTCTCCCAGTCTCTCACTGTCTCTCCCAGTCTCTCACTGTCTCTCCCAGTCTCTCACTGTCTCTTCCTGTCTCTTCCTGTCTCTCTCAGCCTCTCACTGTCTCTCACTGTCTCTCCCAGTCTCTCACTGTCTCCCCCAGTCTCTCACTGCCTCTCACTGTCTATCCCAGTCTCTCCCTGCCTCTCCCAGTCTCTCCCAGTCTTTCACTGCCTCTCCCAGTCTCTCACTGTCTCTTCCACTCTCTCATTGTCTCTCACTGTCTCTCACGGTCTCTCTCAGTCTCTCACTGTCTCTCACGGTCTCTCTCAGTCTCTCACAGTCTCTCACAGTCTCTCACTGCCTCTCACTGTCTCTCACTGTCTCTCGTCTGTCTCTCCCAGTCTCGCACTGCTTCTCCCTGTCTCGAGTCTGTCTCTCCCAGTCTCTCACTGCTTCTCCCAGTCTCTCACTGCCTCTCACTGTCTCTCCCAGTCTTTCCCAGTCTCTCACTGCTTCTCCCAGTCTCTCCCAGTCTCTCCCAGTCTTTCACTGTCTCTGCCAGTCTTTCACTGTCTCTTCCACTCTCTCATTGTCTCTCACTGTCTCTCTCAGTCTCTCACTGTCTGTCATAGTCTCTCACTGCCTCTCACTGTCTCTCCCAGTCTCTCACTGTCTCTACCAGACTCTATCTGTCTCTCTTCTGTCTCTCCCAGTCTCTCACTGCCTCTCCTAGTCTCTCCCAGTCTCTCACTGCTTCTCCCAGTCTCTCCCAGTCTCTCACTGTCTCTCCGAGTCTCTCACTGCCTCTCACTGCCTCTCACTGTCTCTCACTGTCTCTCCCAGTCTCTCACTGCCTCTCCCAGTCTCTCACTGCCTCTCCCAGTCTCTCACTGTCTCTCCCAGTCTCTCACTGTCTCTCCCAGTCTTTCCCAGTTTCTCACTGCTTCTCCCAGTCTCTCCCAGTCTCTCACTGTCTCTCCCAGTCTCTCACTGCCTCTCCCAGTCTCTCCCAGTCTCTCACTGTCTCTAACTGTCTCTCTGTCTCACACTGTCTCTCCCAGTCTCTCTCAGTCTCTCACTGTCTCTCAGTCTCTCAATGTCTCTGCCAGTCTCTCACAGTCACACTCTGCAGCACCATGTTTAAATCTTTAAACCCTGCAGCTCAGTAATAAACATTTATTTTTATGGAACACACCCACACCCACACCCCCCCACACACCCACTCACACCCACACCTATACCCACACACACCCACACCCACACACACACACAGTCCAGGATGTAAGGTATTTACATTTTTCCATACCGTTGGAGAATAATAAGCAGATCTATATAAACATCCTGTTTGAGCTGATCTCAGCCTTGAAAATCAAGGTCCTGCCCTGACCATCCCAGTCCCCGGACCTGAACCCCATAGAAAACCTGTGTGGTGAACTGAAGAGGAGAGTCCACCAGCGTGGACCTCGAAATGTGAAGGATCTGTAGAGGTTCTGTATGGAGGAACGCTCTCACATCCCTCACCGTGTATTCTCCAACCTCATCAGGTATTAGAGGAGAAGACTCAGAACTTTTATCTTGGCAAAGGGAGCTAGCACAAAGTATTGACTAAAAGGGTGAAAATAATTGTTGCACACCTATATTTAACAAAGATTTATTTTGATAAACCCGTGTTTTGCTTGCAATTGTTTGATATCCACGAGAGCAGAATATTTGTATGAATTTTTTAAAGAAAATATAAAATCTTTAACAATATATCACATTTTTCACAGTGTTCTTTGCTCATATTTTCCAAGGGTGCCAATATTAGTGGAGGGCGCTGCATCTTGTATTGTGCTCTACAGATCAGTTTTTGTTCCATGGGGCTAGGACCAGCCTGAGCCGAGATATTGTTTCCGTAAACAGCTGTATGACTAAAATTTGTTGTGCGCCACGACACAAAGATGGCTGTCGTAGTTAAACCAAGAAAATTAAATAAAAACCCTACATGACCTGTTCGTATGGTATCTGAGGCTTAAACCTTCTCCTTCAGTCAGTGTATAATAGCGAGTAAGTCTCACCCTGTCTTGAGATTCTACCATCTGCTAAATTCCAGATAATCGAACTCACCTGATCCAAACGTTCATTGTCCTTTTCTGGGATTCAATCCAACTCCAAAATCCATTCGGCTAACTTTAAAAAACAAACAAACAGGCAGGCGTTCCCTGCAGGAGAAGAAATACCAGCTGGAGTCCACGCAGAGGGTTAGACGTTCACGCTAGGAACCGTAAGAGTGTATGCGACTGTAAAACAAATTACAACCCCCACAAAATTCTTGATAAAAGCACAATGAAGCCGTTATACAGCCTCACAGCATGCGACCAAAACAGCACGTGTGAGCGATGTGAGAGCAGAGTGCATATCCAGGAAGAAAATGGTACATAGAAAAAACCGGGTGAGATCCAGGAGATCAAATTTAAAAAGGAGTTAGAAACAAGTGCGGAAGTGATTTTAATAATAAACAACAAAAAAAAAACCCAAAACAAATAAAGACTGGAATAGAACCCAGAATGAGACATACTAAAACAAAGGACTACAATGAGGTGAGGCAAGGCAAGGCAAGGCAATGCAAACTCAACATGAAAACATGGTGCTTACAATGCAAATACAAAACCACAACAATGGAGCTGACACACAAGGCTTCACAACCAAGGGGCATTAATTAGCAGAATACAGAACAGGTTTGCACAAACATGTAAATTATTATTATTATTATTATTATATTATTATTATTATTATAATCTGACAGTTATGTTTTAAAAGCGTCATGGCCCGGAACACTTGTTTGTGTTTCCGTAGGCTTCCTGTCATCTGGGGCGTTAGCTGGACTGTTAATTATCCGCGGCCGAGCCCAGATTCTTCTCCTTCCAAAAAACTTTTGAAAAACATACTTTTAAATAAAGCGTTTCTAACTGATTAAAAAAATGTGAAAATTGGACAAAAAAGTCAGATTTATTATAAAACTTGCCTCAGGTGTTATCTCTGTTTGCAGGACTACTAGACGGATAAAATATCAAACTTTTCTCTCTATCTAATATGAGACTAGGCTAGTTTGGTGTTGCTAACCAACCTGAGGCACAACTAAGCTATCACTGTATGGGTTTAGCTGCTACAGTGCCCTGCAGAGTACATCACCTTTCCTGATGCTCTGCTCATATCACGTCCACGTAACTTGGAGCTCGTAGAGACATTTACACACCTTGTTTTCCTGCTCAGCATCAGAGGATGTTACTGTTCCACTTTCCGCCGTTTTACTGGTAAAACTAGTTTTAGTAATAATGATCTGACAGGTATAATTATTATTAAATATTATAAATAATGGTACACTTATATAGCGCTTTTATCCATCGCGCTTTACACTGTGTCTCATTCACCCATACATTAACGGTAGCAGAGCTGCCATGCAAGGTGCTAACTTGCCATCGGGAGCAACTTGGGGTTCAGTGTCTTGCCCAAGGACACTTCGGCATATGGAGTCACCCGGGCCGGGAATCGAACCACCAACCCTACGATTAGTGGACGACGCTCTACCACCTGCGCCACGGCCGTTAACATTGGTTAAAATCTCCTCTGACCCAGGAAACCCTGAGATTGAGAACGTATGAGTTAACGACAAAATGGGACGTTAATGTAAGACATTAAAAAAATATCTTCCTCAAATACGTATTTATACGTATAATCACTTCCAGATTAAACAATAAAAGTTCATATATGGCACACAGATGATGCATATTGATTTACATACAGTATTTATAGAACAGGCGCATGAGTCCAGAGCAGGGTTCTGCTGCTGCGCTCCTTCTTCTGCGTTATAAATGCATCTATTGTTATTTTATTTTTATTTCATGATTGTCATGAGTCAGTTTGCAATATGTATTTTCTATAACAGCATGTCTTTTTATGTGGTGAAGGTTACATTTAGCGCTATGGAACATCTACTAGACTTAAAAAAAAAAAAACCCCACACAGCTCGTCAGTGTGAACCGATGCTGTTTTGTCTTTTCTGAAATTCTGTTCACAGCCCGCTGTTATTTATTTTCAATTGATTTCTTTTTTTATTCGCCCCCTCTAGTTATCAAAACTTATTGCTTGTGTAGTGCTGGTTTCTCAGCACAGACCAGACTGAAGCATCCAGTCTATAAAATGTCTGGGTTAAGCATGTAACCCTGTTCCCTGACATGGGAACGAGACGTTGCGTGAGGGTAATTGCATGGAATCCATGTCCAAACTGTAATACCGAATGAATGTGTGTAGTGTAGACCACCCTGCTGCGGCACACACATCCGGTAAGGGTACCATATTTGAGGGTACAAGTCTTTGAGGAGGAGCCCCCCCTAGTGGAATAAACACTTATGCCCAGAGACATAGCGAGACTGTGCACCTCATAAGTGATCGAGATTGCATCCACTATCCAATTCCTCTACTGCTCCAACTTATGCCACTAGCCGTTAAGTACAGAGAGCCCTCACTGGACAAAGTGCAATTTTTCTTGTTCTGGTGTGAGGAATGGAGGAGGGAAGAAAGCCTGCAGCACTAGGCTGGGCAGCTGACGTACGTACTTAAAGAATAAAATCTGGCCTAGGATATAGGAAAGCCTTCACTAATACAGGGGTATTAGTTCTTATTAGTCAAGGCAGGAAGGGGCAACAGAGAGAGGTTGCAGATCTTCTACTGGCTTGAGAGATGTCAGGGCCAGCAGAAGAGCTGCTTTTAGAGTCAGAAGCTTCTCGGCTGGGGAACCTGACAGACCTTCCAGGACTACAGAATGGTCCCAGGAAGGTATGTGTGGTCTGCAGATGGTCCTCAGCTATCTGACTCCATGCATAAACTTCAATGTTAGTGGATGTTGCCCCACAGAAGCTCCAACAATAGAGGCGCGGCTGGCCAAAATGGTGGCCATGTAGACAGTAATTGTAGAAGGAGCCAACCCTGCTATTGCAGAGTTTACTGCGTCTAGCTTACGTTCCTCACACCACGATACAAAAAGTTGCTACTTGAATTCATACAATTTCTCATGGATGGTGCTTTAGCATTTACCATGGTCTCCACAATCTTGGTTAAGAGACCGGAATCTATGAGCTGGTTCCCCTCAGGGGCCAGACTCACAGTTTCCATAGTCCTGGTTGAAGGTGATAAATCAACCCTCTGGCTTGAGACAATAGTTCCATGCGAATGAGAATTTCCCAAGAAGTGCCGTCCAGCAGGGATATTATCTCTGAGAACCATATTCAAACTTTCTTGTGGATGGAGCCTCTAATCCTGCCTCGACAGGATGTCTGTTCCCACATTCCGGTTTCCCGGAATTTACATTGCACCCACTGACAAAAACTTTCCCTCTGCCCAGAGAAGAATTGCTTGAGCCTGCCTGAACAGGGGGCTCAAACGTAACCCTTCCTAGTGGTTGATATATGAGACCATCACAGTATTGTCTGTCATACCTAATACATGGTGACCTCTCAAATAAGGAAGAAAGAATTTCAGGGCTAGGAATATAGCCCACATTTATATGCCACTCCAGATAAGTGCTGCTCGAAACCAAGGACACCTTCAAGTTCTCAGAGCACTTAAGCATTACTGCGTGACACTAATTTCTCTCAGGGGTTTTGTCCTCAGATGAAACCCCCAACTTTACACCCACCACTGAAACGGTCTCATGTGCAATAGGCCCAATGGTATGACGTTGGCTGCTGCTGCCATAAGCCCCAACAGTCTCTCATTGAGATTTGATGGGGTGAACCTGAGCCCTGATGTTTATTGCTATTTTGCCTCCCGAAACCTTTAGACAATCTGAGGTTAACCGTGCTGCCAAACAGACCAGAAGGTGTAACAGGGGCATTTTTTGGTATTGGAAAGGCTTGATTTGTGCTTTTCGCAGAAAAGTACTCGACACGAATTGTTTTTTGCCGTGATGTTTGTTGGTAAACGAGACCTTGCAGCTGTACCCGTGTTTCGACGCACGTGAATCAAAGACAGCTTCGGCTCTATGCGCGTTGTGATGTCGTTGCATGACGCATCTCGGCCCGAATCTGCGGAAAATGGTGGTCGTTTTAGAAAAAATTGCGAGCTCCTCTGAATATTGCAGAACGTCCTTGATTTTGCGTTCATTTCCGCGATCGCGAAATCGCTAAATCCAGGAGGTGCTGGTTAGTGGTAACCTACACGGAGTACATAAAGACTATCAAAGAGTAAATAATGTGTATTAATACTGCAAGTCCTGATACTAATGAACAGACGGAGTTAACAGGATGGTAATGTTTAACTGTTATGGCTTCATCATTGAGTACGCATCAGCTGTGTGATTATATATTACATATATTAAACACCGAGAAACAGCAGAAGTGAGGACGGTGGCAGAGAAAATTGAGGGGACATAAATAAAGGAGAAGGAAGCGGTAGGTGGCGAACAGTGATGGATGGAGAGAGGTGTGTGAACGTGAGAGATGGGAGAAGGGAGAAATTTATAAAAGATAAGAGTGCCTGCCTGAAAAAATTCCACGTCTGTGTCTGCTACGTGTGCTCTTAGATAAAGTGTGTATGTGTCTGTGTGTGTGTGTGTGTGCCAAATATCAATGTCCCTCCGCATGCAACCTGCAGCCCTCTGGCTATATCTTTCCTTTCCAGAGTCAAGGTCATGTAGAGGAATCACTGGATCGTTGCTCCCCCCCCTCCCCCTACCCACAATGCTGTTCTGCTTCTCGTGTTCTTATTAAAACACCGCCGCAGTGTTCTCTTGGCTGAAACGCCGCTGCTTCCAGCGCTGCCGTTATTGTGCTTGACCTAACACCCGCTGCTGCTTCATAAGCCATCGATAGCGTCTGATAGCATCAGAGAGCATGCTGAGATGAGTGTAGGGCTTTACGGACATACACACACACACACACACACACACACACACACACTAGGGCTGAGGAGTCAGTCTGGATCATTTCAGATGCGTTCATCGGCCCAGACGTCCTTACAAACGTCCTCAAATTTCTCCAATGTAGAAAAATACAATTACATTTTATTTCTTGTGACTAAAGAGGCAAGATCATCTTTTCATAGTTTAATATTACACAACGATGTGTGTATCAGCCCAAAAGTCTTGTACAGTGGACCTCAAATGTTCTCTGAGCTTATATCCAATAAAGATGGATGAATCAGCTCAAATCTAGAACCTTTACGGGTGCTTTGATTGTCAGTCTGAGGAAACTTTAAGGTTCTATATACAAAGGAATTATACTATAGAGAGTTTCTCCATCCAAGACGGTTTCAACCTAGTAGCTTTTTTTTATGAATTATTTAGGAACCTTTAAATATCCAAGAAACCCATGGAAGAGCCTATTTAGGTTCTACAATAAATGTCAGCAGATCTGAAATTCACTATGATCCGATGACATACTGTACATTTGCCAGTTTGCAGAAATCCTCAGTGACAGCGATTTTAATTGGATTCCATGCTAATAAAGATAAACCCTAGACAGAATGAAACTAGAACCTGGTTAGTTAAAACCCTTAACTATTCAAAGAACCCACTGAGGAACCTTAATTCTATAATGGCTTCTTTACGAATTTATATGCATGTACAACCTTCTACCACATTGCCAAAGAATAAAAATGACTCACGGTCAATATGATAATTATCACTGCAACAAATGAAGCTAATATTAATGGAAGGAGATTCAGTCCTGACCTCTGACTGGCCCTAGGAAGTGTGCACTTCATGGATAAGGGCTTATTACGATTCTCAGTATGTGCTCTTTTAAGAACAGTGATCATTAGAATAAGGTCCTGCCTGCACAGACAGACATGATAAAGACGGAGACGGAGTTAAAGACGCTGTGTGGAGGACACGAGTCAGACGGCCACCAAGGGCCCTGGAAAGTATTAAAAGCAGGTTTAGACAGCGTGAATGGTTGTGGGAGGAACAGAGGAGCGACTCTGCCTCAGGGAGCCACTGCAGGATCACACGTCCATCCCATTAGATTAACTACAAAGTGAAAAACGAGAGGAGAAAGAGGAAGGAGGGAATGAGACTGTGATGGAGTTAAAAAAAAATAAAAGAGGCAAGAATGAGAAACAGAAGTGTTGAGAGAGAAGTGCACTCCATCACAGTACACAGAAACTAATGAAGGTGCCTGAGGGTCTGAATAACAGGGGAACAAAGCAAGGTCTGTCACTCAAGTCACTACATAGGGTGCAAGTTGTCCTCAGTTATCACTGTGGAAACCCAGTAATTGGTGGTGTTCAAATATGGTGAATAGTGTGTGTGGTTTGGTAATTTTAGTGATACTTATATGGACTAGATGATGGACAGGACATGAGATTTGGGACTAGTCCCCTTTACTGATACTTATAAGGACTACATGGCGGATGGAGCATGTGGTTTGGGACACGTCCCTTTTACTGATACTTATAAGGACTACATGGCGGATGGAGCATGTGGTTTGGGACACGTCCCCTTTACTGATACTTATAAGGACTATATGGCGGATGGAGCATGTGGTTTGGGACATGTCCCCTTTACTGATACTTATAAGGACTACATGGCAGATGGAGCATGTGGTTTGGGACATGTCCCCTTTACTGATACTGATAAGGACTGTATGGCGAATGGAGCATGTGGTTTGGGACATGTCCCCTTTACTGATACTTATAAGGACTGTATGGCGAATGGAGCATGTGGTTTGGGACATGTCCCCTTTACTGATACTTATAAGGACTGTATGGCGAATGGAGCATGTGGTTTGGGACATGTCCCCTTTACTGATACTTATAAGGACTGTATGGCGAATGGAGCATGTGGTTTGGGACATGTCCCCTTTACTGATACTTATAAGGACTGTATGGCGAATGGAGCACGTGGTTTGGGACACGTCCCCTTTACTGATAATTATGAGGACTACATGGCGAATGGAGCATGTGGTTTGGGACATGTCCCCTTTACTGATACTTATAAGGACTACATGGCAGATGGAGCATGTGGTTTGGGACACGTCCCCTTTACTGATACTTATTAGGACTATATGGAGCATGTGGTTTGGGACACGTCCCCTTTACTGATACTTATTAGGACTATATGGAGCATGTGGTTTGGGATTAATCTATAGTTCTGTTCTATACTATAATTGTAGTGTGAATCTATGCAAGATTTGTGTGTGTGTGTGTGTGTGTGTGTGTGTGTGTGTGTGTGTGTGTGCCTGTGTGTTGTTGATGATCCTGAGACTCGATATTTTATGAACTTTAGAATGACATTTAAGTACAAATGTGAACATGACTCTCTCTGAAACCCCCCCTGCTCCCCCCCCCCCCCCAACACACATTAAAAGAAAACACAGATGTTATTCAAACATTTATGCATATGAGACTCCTCCATCAAAATTCCCCTTAACATGCATGTTTTTTTTCCCTTATTTTCTTTCCTGGGAAAAGAAAATGCATCTATAATTATGGAAAAAAAAATGCCATGAAATTTAGATGCCCAGAAAATGAATGTCTAAAAAGCCAAACTATTAGCGTTTCTGCAGTGTTCCAGCCTCAATCACCTGAAAAGAATATTACAAACAAATAAATAAATAAACAGGAAATGAGTGTGCATATTAAGCACTACATCGCATGAAGGTCAAACAGTATGAGCTGCACTGAATACTGAATACTGATTAGACCACGGTGTATGATTGAATCAATACAGCAGTGGCGCTAATCATTCAGTCTTAATGTAGGACAGAATGTCCATTAAACGCACATTAACGCAGTGTATTTGGCAGTGAATTAGTGCATAAGATGTCTCCTGGATGGAATAAATACATGTAAATATCTTTTTAAACAGTGTTTGTGTTCGGGAGCATTGAGAAAAGGATTCATTCTGAACTGGAATATTAGTTTCACTGATAAAAACCAGACAATATAAAGTTTCTGTGGACTTCACGGTATATCACATGATATAAAGCACTGATAACATCTGGTTAAATGATCTAGAAAGATCGATCAATCGTGGTGAAAGTTCTCTGATAGACTTTAACTCCGAAGTGCACCAGGACTGGAATCAAGAACCGGTGAGGTCAGGATGCAAGTTTTGTTGCCATGACAACTTCAACAACTCACGTTTTTTTTACATTACCCTTTCCAAAATATGACACGAACGACGCGGAGGTTTTCGGAAATAATTCAGTTGGAAATAGAAGATCCAAGATAATATCGCAATAATAGATCAGACAATAAGTCTGAGGGAAAATCAGTAATCTCTCTATGTTTTGCACTTCAGTCGCTCTTCACGCTGGGCTTCATTCTGCTTTCCCCATGCAGGAAGTGATGATGTACTTATTTGTTTATTTTAGCTTTGGTTTCATGCCTGTAGACAGCTGACAGGTGCACATCGCCTACGTGCCTGTAAGGTGCTCTTTATCCGTGCCTGTAACGTGTCATTTTCAAATCATGATTGTGATTAAATCAGCAACCTTTTGAAATTCCTCCTACAGTTTCTCTTTGGCATGCATTCATTCTAAAAAAAAAACAAAAAAAAGACCATGAGAGGCGATGATGAGTTGCATTTGATTGCCTTTGATAGATTATGGGCTTGTGGGGAAGAAAGAGGCAGGGCGGAGGCATAGACAGGGCATGCAAGTTGCCTGTGGGTGATTACTGGGGTATGTAAGACAGGGTAGGGTGGGGCATGGGTAGGGCATGGGTAGGGCATTGGTGGTATGTTGGATATGGAAGTTGTATGTTAGATGCACTATTGGGGTTTGTGGATATGGAAGGTGCAGGGTATGGGCAAGGCATTGGTGGGGCTTGGGAAAGTTACCTGTATTTGATAAAGACGCACCAATGTGATTGAGTAAGGAAAGGGGCAGGGCATAAGAAGGACATGGTCAAGATGCTATTGTTTGATAAAGATGCACAATTGGGTTTTGTGAAGACGGAAGGGGTGGGGCAGGGTGTGGGGTCTTTTTACGACTGTGTTTGATAAAAAATGGACTGTTGGGTTTGTGGGTAAGGAATGGTTAAGACATGAGCAGGACATTGGGATTTGTGAATAAGAAAAGGGTGGGGCATGGTCTGGAAATTGGGGTTTGTGGGTAAGGAAGAGGTGGGGCATGGGCATGGGCGTAATATGAGTAGGGCATGAACAAGTTGCCCTTGTGTATTAAAGACATACTCTTGGGGTTTGAATGTAAGGAAAGAAGTGGAGCATGGGCAGGACATTGGGGTTTGTGGGTAAAGAAGATGCAGGGCATGAGAAAGTTACCCCTGTCTGATAAAGAGTGACTATCGCAGTTTGTAAATAAGTAAAATGAGTGGCCCATTTGTACGGAATATGTGTGTGTGAGTAAGAAGTGGGCGGGGCAGGTGGTTCATGGGTGGGTCTTGTGCAGGCTAATGCCCTAGGAAAAAAAGCCAAGGTTGTCAATGCAAGGAGTACTGGATAAAAAAAAAAAAAAAAAATGATCTGAGGTTCTTCATCACTGGGAAATATTTAAACCCTCACAACTCACAGCTCCCACAGGTCACATGACTCTCCTTGTCTTTGAACTCTTTACACCTGTGAGATATAGGAAGGGCATTTGCATGGTGATTAGACTGAGAGATGACACGCTGTCGCAAAAAAAAAATAAAAAAATTTGCATTTAATAAGAGTTTACAGAGCCGGCTCGAGCTTGATCTAATCTCTCTGTTCTAATTTTACAGTTATGAAGGACTGACATAAATATTGCTGATATTCTTGATATGAAGCCAAGTGAAGACAGATTGTCAGCTCGGATCTGCCATTTTTTCAGTTTGTTGTTTTTCATCAGTCATTCAGTTTTTTTTTGTTGTTATTTTTTGGAAGGATGACAGTGTGACAGGCCTTCTACTAATGTGTGACTAATAAAATGAAAACATATGGTCCTGAGTGTTCAGCTGTACATTTCATTTAAAAAGAATTTATAAATGATTCAACATCGAGCCAGCTTTCAAGGTCAAATTCAGCCTTTGCCTTTCAAAACAGTAAGTCAAAGTTCTACCAAAAAAACCAACAAGAGGCTCGTATTGCTTTTAGTTTGCGAGTTGTGGGTGTGGCCTATCTGCCGTTTCTTTAGTCCTGATGAGGTGACAATGGACAACCTGCACCATTGGAGTTGATCTGAGGAATTCAATGGAGCCATTTGTTTGAATGTGTACAGGTTAGATATTCGCAGAGAATGAGTGGCTAAAGAGTGATTGTCTACACCCATGTGTGTGGTTTGAGGCAGCCTCATGCCTTCTGTCCATCCCTTGCCTCCAGTCTCCTCATTCTGCCATAGAGTTCACAGCAGGATAAAGCCGACAGGGGTACGCGTAATATAATGGAGTGACGTTTTAGTATTTTGGTATTTTAAGTTGTACATAGTGCTTTAATCAGGTAATACATTTTCACCCCAAGTAAAACTATAGCTTCAGAAAATTCTGCCTGAACATGACCTGGCCCCAAACAGTGAGAAATTAGAGATTGAATAAAACCCTGATGTTTCTGATGATTGCACTGTATAACCGGAATGATAACAGGTATTAAAAGTGAGATGATGAAAACTTTCTCTCAGCCAAATCCACCATCTAATATCCAAAATCTTCCGCTTAACTTTCTTTACTGGATTTATGCGTCTACCAATGCACGCTTTAACTTTCGCAGACTACTAATGTGCTGTTCTCGGTGCTTTCCTTACTCTGCGATGTGAATGATGCTGGCACACATGGTTCGATCTCATTTAAAGGGAAATAATAACTAAAATATGAGCTACCGTAACTACTTACTCCTATCTTTCAAATATTATTATGAGCCGCTGTTGGCACATCGACATTACTTACATAACATTTGTTTGGCAGACATCGATAGTCTTGGGCGGCTGTGGTTCAGGAGGTAGAGCGTGTTGTCCTCGAATCGTAGCGTTGGCGGTTCGATTCCTGGCCCACATGACTTCGCAAATGTCCTTGGGCAAGACACTGAACCCCAAGTTGCTCCCATGGCAGCTCTGCTACCATTCGTGTTAGTGTGGGTGTGAACGGGTGAATGAGACATCAGTGTCAAGCGCTTTGGATAAAAAAGCGCTATATAAGTGCAGAAAAAAAAAATTTGTTAAATGAAATAAATTCTATATTATAAGAAATCTACATTAGATGAGCAATTAGTGTTGAATAGTGTACAGTATACACCCATCCATTTTCTGGACTGCTTATCCCACACAGGGTCACAGAACTTGGGGTCCCCACTGGGTGGGGGGCCAACAAACCGCAGGGCACACTCGCACACACATTAACACACTATGGACAATTTAGACATGCCGAATCAGCCTACAGCGCAGGTCTCTGGACTTTGGGGAGAAAACCGGAGTACCTAGAGGAACCCTCCTGCACTGTAAGCTCCACGAATACAGGTTGGAGGCAGGATTCGGACCCCCAACCCTGGTGGTGCGAGACAAACGTGCTAAGCACCTTTTAAGACTTAAAAAAATACACTTTCAAAAGATCTAATTTATCTTTCTGTCTTACAGCATTGCTCACCTCGAAACCTGGAATATAATAATAATAATAATAATAATAATAATAATAATAATAATAATAATAATAATAATAATAATTAGCAAAAGTGTATATTTGTAATAAACCCTACTTCATCCTAAAGTGATTACTTTCCCATAAAGTGAACTGCTCACAGAGTTTAGCTTTTCACGGCGTCTCAGAATCTCAGACAATTGATGATGTGTCATTTCAAGACAAATCTCTGTTCCGTCTCAGGTTTTTCATAGACTTCAGTTTCCATCTCATACATCATGACTGATGCAGCTTTCAAGTTTCATTCATTAGTATTCTGAGGAAAAATCGAAGGGAATCATCACCACTGGTGCAGCTGAAGCTGGCATGATGAATCGGCACATTTCCCGCGTAGCGGAGGAAGAGCGGCTAAACGGACTGAAGAGGACGGGGATAAGACACCAGCTGAGGGGAACAATACTGATGTGAATGATCAGTTTGTCTGAAAATGTAATATCCCAGAATTTAAAATAAAAGAGTTAAAAAGGGAGAATATTTGTATACTGGTATCCACGAGCATTGCAAATATATGCCGTTTCCAACCGTATTGTGTATATTGAGATGAAGTGAAGCTGTATTGAAGAGACGTCGGGGGCAACGGGATGGAATATAGCTCAGCACCGAGCAGGACAGGAGGCTATAAACACCCGAGACGTTTACAACTGATCTCAGCTCAGAGGGAAGTCATTGGCGTGTCCAGAAATATCAGAGACAAGGTCGCAGAATGAATTGATGAATAATAAAGACCTTTACACAGTTAATATTACATTTCCCACCATCCCTGGTGCAAAAATCTCATCAGTGTGTAAGATGAGACTGACTTACATTCACTTTAAGTAAAATTAATTGCGTATAGTTACGGCATACATCCGCTTTCAAATTGAAAAAAAAAAATGCATAAAAGAGAAAGATCAATCATCCTAAAAGTTAACCAGCTAATCCTAGCACCAACTATTTCAAGTTTCTCCACGTCGTTAATCAAAACTGTGTTTATGCCTGAAGATCTTGAAAGCTAAGCAACTCAGAAAGAGAAAGCTAATCTAAAGAGAGAATGCTAACTTAGAGCGTGAAAGCTAATCTACAGAGAGAATGCTAACTTAGAGCGTGAAAGCTAATCTACAGGGAGAATGCTAACTTAGAGCGTGAAAGCTAATCTACAGAGAGAATGCTAACTTAGAGCGTGAAAGCTAATCTACAGAGAGAATGCTAACTTAGAGCGTGAAAGCTAATCTACAGAGAGAATGCTAACTTAGAGCGTGAAAGCTAATCTACAGAGAGAATGCTAACTTAGAGCGTGAAAGCTAATCTACAGAGAGAATGCTAACTTAGAGCGTGAAAGCTAATCTACAGAGAGAATGCTAACTTAGAGCGTGAAAGCTAATCTACAGAGAGAATGCTAACTTAGAGCGTGAAAGCTAATATAGAGAGTTCAAGCTAATGTAGAGAGAGCATGCTGAAATAGAGAGCGAAAGCCAAAAGTTTAATACAACATTTTACAGATCGTTTACATTCTGGTCGCAAGAACAAGAGTTGTGTGGTTTCTTATCCTGATTGTTTCTCAGAGCTGTTTAGCAAATTAGCAGTATAGCTGTAAACTAGGTCAGATAAGAGGGTTTTACAGTAATCCAGTCGGCTTCTCCGAATCATCTCCCTCGCACACGTTCACACACTGAGATGATAAGAAGTGATAGTGTGCCATTTTGCAGACTTTACTGGTGTGATTTCGACAGCCGAGGGCCCACTCAAAACTCATCTCTAGTTTCTTGCTGTGGGTTATTTCTGGTCTTCAGTGGTAGAGGGTTGAGATAAGTCAGTGTACCTGTCCTTAGTGCTTCATTTCTTAATAAGAACCTCAGCCTTATCATTGTTTAATAACAGAAAGCTCAGGGTGGTGTTATCTACAGTGGATATAAAAAGTCTACACACCCCTGTTAAAATGGCAGGTATTTGTGATGTAGAAACAATGAAGATAAACCAAGATAAATCACATCAGAACCTTTTCTACCTTCATGGGGACAAGTTTTACCTATTAATTAAAGTGAAAATAATGAGGATCATTTTAGTGGATTAAAAAAAAAATGACTTGGTTGCTTAAGTTTGCAAGTTTGCGCACCCCTAAACTAATACCTTTAGATTTTATCATGCCATTCAGTATTTTTTGGGTAAGAGTCAATCAGTTTGTCTTGATTTAACTCTGTCAGTCTGGCTGGGTGTCTCCTGGACACTGCCCTCTTCAGGTCACCACGCAGTTTTTTGATTGGATTTAGGTCTGGGCTCTGGCTGGACCATTCCACAACCTTGATCTTGTTTTGGTGAAGCGGTTCCTTTCTTGATCTGGAGGTCTGCTTCGGGTCGTTGTCATGCTGAAAGGTACCGTAGATGGTTGAAATAACAGTCACTTGACTTCACTTATTTGGAGCTGTTCATTATACCCGCCACCCTGATTAAAGCCCCAGTTCCAGCTGAAGAAATACAGCCCCAAAGTATGATGCTGCAACCACCGTGTTTCACCGTGGGGACGGTGTTCTTTTGGTGGTGTACTGTGTTTTTTGTGCCAAATATATCTATTGGTATTACGGCCAAAAAGTTAAACTTTGGTTCATCAGACCAGAACACATTATTCTACATGGTTTGGGAGATCGGACGTAGTTTTATTTATTTCCACCCATCCAACCATCCATCCAACAATCCATCCCCTTTTCAGGGTCACGGGGGAACCTGGAGCCTATCCCAGGGAGCATGGGGCACAAGGCGGGGTACACCCTGGACAGGGTGCCAGTCCATCACAGGGAACAATCACATACACACTCACACACCCATTCATACACTACGGGCAGTTTTATTTCTTTATTTTTTGGTTAATAAGGCTTCTGTCTTGCCACCTTACCCCAGAGATATGAAGAATTCAGATGATTGTTGTCACATGTAAGGAACGAGTAATTACCCGAAATTGCTGCATATCTTTTAATGTAGCTGTAGTCCTCTCAGCATGTTCCCTGACCAGTCCTGAGTGAGATGGCTTCTTTGCGTGTGTGAAGATCAGTAGCTCTCTGTGCCACTGTGTTGCAGGGGAGTAACGGAGCTGTGTTTGTCTTCTAATTGAACGACTTGGGTAGCTGCAGGAGGTTTCAAACTTCCTTTATCAGTTGGTGATTCGTTAGATTTCTGCACCGACATTGACTTGCATCTTGCTTCAGGGTCTTTAAGGGATTTAAAGTAGAAGTTGGCTTTTATAATCCAGTCAGCTTTTATTAAACCTCGGTTTTCAGTGGAGCAACAATATTGATTCAGTGTAGAGTTAAAGTTTTATACTAGAGTATCAGAAGAAGAGGCAGCGAGAGGACGGAGTGACGGGTTAAGCTCCCTGATGGTCACAGAAGATTTGAGAGGTTTAGAACGCCGTGTGAATGTGGTTCATATCACATGTTGACACATATGCAACAGTAGCTTCACGGCGAATATGGGAACAGGTTGGTTATGTAAATGAAGCTATAGTGGTCCGGAGTGGGAAGTGTGCTTTTATACAACTTTGCAACATCTCTTATTTCCTCTAGATATAAACTGGAAACGTTTTCATAGATAACACAAGAGCCATAAAGTTCAGAGTAAACAGATACCCTCAACTTTCAGTTCCAAAAACGGAGGTAACATTCAGGTTATCTAAGTAACCATAGCGACTTCATCTACTCTGAAGCAGGTTATGTCCCAGGGTTGGTTTGTTTCAGAGATCTGACGGAGCATGGCGTGCCCTTTTGAATAGTGTCCTGTGGATGAGGAACAGATTATACAATCTTTTTCACCGTGAGAGGGTGACACGAGAAGACTTGGCTTGTATTTTCTCATTTGTAAGTCGCTTTGGATAAAACCGTCTGCTAAATGAATAAATGTCAAACGTAAATGTAAATAAGACCATGTACCGATGTGTTTTCATATCTGGATGAATATTTTCGGAGCGTTACCATTTTCACACTAATCTTTAACGTGTTTATCAAGACGTTTCAAACCTCACGTGAAACACGACAGATCGAGGATCAGCACTTAACATTAATTTGTTAATTAAATTACTGGCCAATCATTACTGGTCCCCACTGTCTAGGTAACATGTGACGCATCCCACCTCATCACCAACTTGGAAGTGTGGTTCAGTGTTTCTTTATTTCCTGTAATTGAGAAAGACATTCGTATCTATTGCTTTGCCATTCAGCGATAAATGACTAAATGAATAATCATCACTTCACCTAATGTTAGCCAGCGCTTCAGCAATCCACTTGAAGTTGTAGAAGGTCCATCTCCATGCGACTTTTGATCATTTGCATTTGAAGATGGACCTTATATACAGCTTGGAAGACAGAATGATAATTCAATATGATGGATATCATAAATGTCTGTAATACGTACACGGAAAAATATGCAAACTATTGTTGACACTGCCAAGACTCTGTGTGGAGCTAGATGGACCCTCCTCTGTACAGGAATCCCCAGCCATAACGATAAGAGTAAACAAATACCGCTAATACACAAAGACACAAGGATCATCTACAGTAGCAGGGGTGCTACAATTAAGATAACAGTACACGCAAAATGCACTAAAATATATTAAGCATGCAAAATACATTGGGAGTTCTTTTAAAATGGCTTCTTAGACTGTGTCAGAGTTTATTTTCATCTTGATTGTTTAAGGATAAATCACTTTAAAGCGCCGGCAACTTAAAAAAGAAGTCTTGTATGCTACACATATATTTTACCACGTATATCAGGGGAGGTAGCTGTCTCTGATGAACTGCCCCCGGGAACTGCCCCCTTGATTAAAGGACAGTGGCAGCTCCTCAGCCAGAGTGAGGTTTAAAACTGCGGTAACATTGATGAGAATAGGAACTAGTTTGGTGGATAGGAAAATACAAACAGATTAAATACAATCTGCTGAAAAAGGAATAAACCACTTGGCCACACATCACGCCACTTTGTCACTGATTATTTACCCGTCACTGCACACCATGGAGTTCCTCAACCAATAAATCTAACGCTTAACCAGTGAAAGCCAACGTGTCTTTGAAGCAGACTTTGAAAGGTGTGTAACAGTGATTAAAGACTTCACCAGTCTGAGAAACAGCAAGCTTATACAGATCACACAGTACCAGAGCAATATCTTTATGTATGTTATAAATAAAAGCACTGAGTGAGCTGCTTTAAAGGGAAGGAGAAAAAAAAATAAAAAATAACCAAAGCAAGGCCTTGTTGAAGAACCACTTTTACAGCTTTTGCTTTCACTGAAGCTTTCGATTTATCGATTGAGACGGAAAATACTCAGTGGTGTGCGTCAACGCTGACTTCTGCTTCTTAAATATTCATGCATTAATAAAAAAATAATAGAGTGTGCAGAACCTACAAGGAAATAAAAAGAAATGATGTGATGTGTGTGTGTGTGTGTGTGTGTGTGTGTGTGTGTGTGTGTGTGTGTGTAAATCCATCTTTGGACTTTGGGATTTGGATTTGTTTTTCCAGACGTGGATTTAAACTAATCTGGTCAGCGGGGAATCGCCTGTTTCGCCAAATCCTGTTAGGCTAAAACCTAAAAAAGCTCAACTCTGAAAAACTACAGCAAGGTGAACACATAAATGAGCTGTCTGGATAGTTCTGAGGGTTACTTCAAATGATTTTATATACGCTTTCTTCTAATACACGTAACAAGTGATTTCAAAGGTGCCTTTGATATTTTCTGCACAGCTTTTCAGAGAGGTGGCTTAATCTTTAGATATTTATCTTGCTGCAATACGGATAAATGGATAACATTTTAGTTGTGTATGTATCCCTTTACATGAAGGGGCTGCCAATACTTTGTGCAGACTAAAAGTTGGACCAAAAGTCACACGATCTTCACTCTGCGATTACTACAGTGCTATTCACCCACACCGCCACAATCTCCCGCTAATCACTCATATGTCTTGAGTCTAATTAAGTGATTGAGACAAATTAGGCTGGTTAGATAAGCTGACACTCTATTAATAATAGCATGCTCGGCGTGATGAGTGAGAAAAACATTACCCAGCATGCTATACAGTGTGTTTCTGTATGGAATGCTGAAAAGTCACACAACCTTCGCTTGGTTCTATGCATTCTATAAAGTCCACTGAGGAAATCTAGGACATTCTAAGTATAATATAAAATCAGCTTTTGTCTTGCATGCGTTATATTCGATTGTGGGCAATTTTTACTGTTTGGCTAAACTGTTCATAATAGCATACTGAAATAAGAGGAATGAGAAACTCCAGCCATCCTGGTCCAGCCCTGAGACCTACAGGCTCCTGGTCCAGCCCTGAGACCTACAGGCTCCTGGTCCAGCCCTGAGACCTACAGGCTCCTGGTCCAGCCCTGAGACCTACAGGCTCCTGGTCCAGCCCTGAGACCTACAGACTCCTGGTCCAGCCCTGAGAACTACATGCTAATGGATCCAGCCCTGAGACCTACAGGCTCCTGGTCCAGCCCTGAGACCTACAGGCTCCTGGTCCAGCCCTGAGACCTACAGGCTCCTGGTCCAGCCCTGAGACCTACATGCTAATGCCCTCTCTCTTTCCCCCTAAAACTAAATGATCCAGCCATGAGACCTACAGGCTCCTGGTCCAGCCCTGAGACCTACAGGCTCCTGGTCCAGCCCTGAGACCTACAGGCTCCTGGTCCAGCCCTGAGACCTACATGCTAATGGTCCAGCCCTGAGACCTACAGACTCCTGGTCCTTTTTTGTTAGATACAAATACTAAATACGATAAAAAATGGTTACTTTACAAAAAAAAAAAAAAAAAGGAACTTTAAAAAAAAAAAAAAAAAGAAAAAACAAAAAAAAAAAAAAAAAAAAATAAAAAAAATAAAAAAAAAGAATTTTGTTCTAGAGGTTTAAAGAAAACACTTTTTTCTGTTTATAATTTAAAAAAAAAAAAAAAAAAAATTAAGAAATAAAAAAAAAAGAAAAAGCGCGGAAAAAAAAAGGCAAAAGGCGGGGGGCAGGGGGGAGCAAGAGGCACCCGGGGCCGGGGGAGAAGCAGAGGGGCCAGGGGGCGCGCCGAGCAAGAAACAAAAAAAAAGGAGGGCGGGGACGAAAAAAAAAAACGACCCCCGCCGAGCGCCGGAAAACAAAGGGCCGGGGGCGCCCCCCGAACCCAACACTTGGGGCCCGCCCCGAAACCACAACCTTCTAGTCCCACTGTTAGGCCTACAGGTTCTTGCTCGCTCTCTCTGGTTTTTAGGTTCCTGGCCCTTCTCTCAGGTCTTCAGGGACTATAGTCAAGCAGTTGTCTATATTGTGTTCTGTCAAAAGTTGAATTTATTTGGTTTTAAATTAAATTTTTTTTTAATCCTGATAGTAGTACCATTTTTTACAAAATGTACCTGTAATCTGATGACTTTGTTTTTTGATGTAACTGTAACAGACTGCAGCTTCCTGTTTGTGTATCAGGATCCCATAACGCCTTTACATGTTTTCCGTTACTCCCCAAACCTGTATTTAAGGCCATGTTTTCCGTGTAAACGCAGCTGAGACTACTCAGAGTTTCAACCAGTCATGATGTAAAGACACAACCTGTTTTTTTTAAAAACCCATTACAATATTTTTTTGTGTTACTATTAGACTTAAAAAAAAATTCTATTGAAATGAACACACCAGAAACAAAAACAATATTAAATCTATCATTCATCATTCAGTTCTGTGACAAGCAAATTTAACAGATTTCTCATCCAATTATCCAAATAATGTAATGACAACTTTTACGATTTGCAAACCTGCAGTCAAGTAATGAACTTAGCAGCTTTAGGCTAGCATCTAGCAATTACAAAACATTTATTTATGCTACACAATCCATCCATCCATCCATCCATCTTCTACCATCCATTTATCCATCCATCCATCTTCTCTACCACTTACTCCTTGTTCAGGGTCGCGGGGAACCTGGAGTCCATCCCAAGGAGCATGGGGCACAAGGCAGAGTACACCCTGGACAGGGTGCCAATCCATCGCAGGGCACAATCACATACACACTCACACACCCATTCATACTCTACGGACACTTTAGACACGCCAATCAGACTACCATGCATGTGTTTGGACTGGGGGCGGAAACCCCCGCAGCACGGGTAGAACATGCAAACTCCTCACACAACCTGGAGGTGTGAGGCGAACGTGCTAACCTCTAAGCCACCGTGCGCTGATACACAATCATTTGAATGAAAACAACATGCAAAACACATGTGGCAGAGGGTTTCTATTCTGTTGTTGTTGTTGTTGTTGTTGTTGTTGTTGTTGTGCTGTACACTGCACATTGAACGGGACGTCGTGTTTTCAGGTAGTGTAATCAAACCTGTCGTGGAAAAGTGCTTCGGCACCGTACCCCCTCTTGAAATTTCTGCCGGATAAACACTGCAGGTGGAAAATTTGATGTCAGAAACGTTGAAGTATTTCCAAACTGCTGACATGATTGCCCTTTGCTGGGTAGCACCGTGATAACCGTCGGCTAGATGGAAAGTGAAATCTGAGCGCTGAGGGGAAGGATGGGCATGGCGGCATATAATTTCAGCTCCTATTTTCGCTGCGTCCCTGAATAACGGCTTGTTAAAAAGCCATGCACTATATTCAAAACACAGGTATAGTTATGTGGTTCTTTTTTCAGGACAAAGGCCTGTACTAATTTGTGGGTAAACACCCAATCAGTGCTGATTCATCACTGAAAATCACTTTAATTAAAAGGTAAGGACATTATATTTGTTGAAGTGCGCAGACTATTTATTAGATTTGAAGTCAGCAGGGGACTTTTTTCTTACTGGAATTTTTTTTCTTTTTAGTAAATTTTTTTGTTTAGCTTACTCTAGGTCCACTTTGTGGACAACCCTAGGGGTGATACACTGCTGTCTCCTTTGTTTTATGGAGACTTTGGGTGTGTGTCCCTCTTCAGCTCCAATTGGCTATTTATATTCTTATTTTCACTTCAGTTCTTGGGTTTTATAATTTTTATATAACCAGCGACAGCTATTGAGTAGCCATGATGAGCCGGGGGGCGGGGGGGAATTTTTAAAATTTTTAAAAATTAATTAATTTATTATTATTATTATTATTATTATTATTATTATTATTATTATTATTATTATTATTATTATTATTATTATCATCATTATTTCTCAATGAAATATTTGGGGAAGGGAGGGGAGAAAAGGTAAATGAATCACATGAATATGAATCACATGAAAAGAATCACATGCATGAATATGAATCACATAAATACGAAGATTTAAAGAATTACATGTAAATGAATCACATGCATAAAAATGAATCATATGTAAATGAATCACATGTGAATGAATCATATGAAAATAAATAAATAAACAAAGGGAAAACTCACTTTAATAAATCCATGTGTTTGTTGCGAAAGAGGCAGTAATTCGTCAGATAACCTTTGCCTTACAGTATATAAACATGGACGCATTCTTCAATCATAATAATAGAGCGAGTCGTATTAAATGCTTCCATTAATATGACTTCCATAAAATACCTCCATTAAACCAGGTCCGTTTGCAATAGTTATTCTGCATCACACACACACACACACACACACACACACACACACCAATCTAATTAAAAATGAATGGCAAATATTATAAACCTGCTGCACAATTCTGTTCTCGGTGTAATTTAGTTTTGTCTTTATGGGATTTAGAGCAAACAGACCTGCATGAAGCCTAATCTATGTGCTTCTGTCAAAGTGATATCAGGGATCTATAAATCTCTAGGGCGGATAGCAGTGATTTACACGATTGTAGATTTTCTTTGGTTGTGTATGTCCACACTCATAAATCTTAGCCTTCCTGTAGTGTTCACTTCCTATTAGTGTTCCATTCTCCCAGGGCATGCCATTACATTCCTCAGCAATACAATTACGGTAAATATTTCATTTTCAATCCTAAATCTGATTTCATCTTTGCGGTGTGTGAGATACATAATCCTAAGAGAAATGGAGTCCTTTCCCATGCTCAGGGATCTTCCTCATGAGCTTTTTAGAAGAAGAAATTAAAACAAATACATAAAGTTTCCTTTATGACCAGGAATGAGTGTATTGCCGTGTATATGTAATATGAGTGTAATATTTATGATCATCAGGCTGGAAAAGGTTACGAAACCATCTCTAAAGAGTTTGGACTCCACCAATCCACAGTCAGACAAATTGTGTACAAATGGAAGAAATTCACAACCATTGTTCCCCTCACCAGAAGTGGAGACCAACAGAGGTCACTCCAAGAGCAAGACGTGTAATAGTCCACGAGGTCACAAAGGAGCCCAGGGTAACTTCTATGCAACCAAAGGTCTCTCTCACATTGGCTAATGTTAAAGTTCATGGGTCCACCATCAGGAGAACACTGAACAACAGTGGTGTGCATGGCAGAGTTTCGAGAAAAAAGACACCGCTCTTCAAAAAAACATTGCTGCCCTTCTGCAGTTTGCTAAAGATCATGTGGACAAACCAAAAGCAAACTTTTTTGGCTTAAATGAGAAGCATTATTTTTGGAGAAAGGAAGACACTGCATTCCAGAATAAGAACCTTATCCCATCTGTGAAACATGGTGGTGGTAGTGTCATGGTTTGGACCTGTTTTGCTGCATCTGGACCAGGACGACTCGCCATCAGTGATGGAACAATGAATTCTGAGTTACACCAGCGAATTCTACAGGAAAACATCAGGAAATCTGTCCGTGAACTGAATCTGAAGAGAAAGTGGGTCATGAAGCAAGACAACGATCCTAAACACACGAGTCGTTCTACCAGAAAACGGTTAAAGAAGAATAAAGGTAATGTTTTGGAACGGCCAAGTCAAAGTTCTGACCTTAATCCAATAGAGATGTTGTGGAAGAACCTGAAGCAAGCAGTTCATGTGAGGAAACACACCAACATCCCAGAGTTGAATTTGTTCTGTACTGAGGAACGGGATAAAACTCCTCCAAGTCGATGTGCAGGACTGATCAACACTCACCCCAAACGTTTAATTACAGTTATTACTGCACAAGGGGCTCACACCAGATACTGAAAGCAAAGGTGCACATACTTTTACCCCTCACAGATATGTAATATTGTATCATTTTCCTCAATAAATAAACGAGCAAGTATAATATGTTTGTCTCATCTGTTTAATTGGGTTCTCTTTATCTACTTTTAAAACATGTTAGGTCATTTTTATGCAGCAATATTGAATTTCAAGCACCGCTGTATATTTGTGGTTTCTTTATATTAGCATTTCTTCTTCT
>CM022764.1:27001920-27009420 GCA_012411365.1 Ameiurus melas | reverse complement strand
CAAAGCGTGGGATTTTCATATGCGGATCATTCTGGTCCAGATGACACTTTTTTGAACAACCGGGCTCATGGGATTACTGTGGATAGTACCACATGGACACCGTAATGATGGCTGTGGATGATTTTCCTTGGATAGCCTGAAGACTCCATTCTCATGTCTCGAAGCAGCTGATCATTTCAGTTTGATATGACCAATCCATGATTAGAAAGTTCTACAGCAATGTGTACAGGTATCGGAGGTAGATGATTGTTGGACCTTCTTGGTTTTCTGCTCTTTATGAAGTAGCTGCTTTTCTTCTCTGGAATGGCAGAGAACCTGTTTATATATCATGACCATTTGGATGGATTTCTTCCAGATGTTCCTCCTCGAAGACACTGATGTTGGTATGTCTGTCATTCCAGCTGATGGATTTTTTTGAAGGGATCTTTGATCTTTGATGGAATTGTTCCTGTACTTTCAGGTTTCGACGTGTGGACAACATGAAAAAACTCCACACAGACAGCAACATGAGGTCATGATCAAACCAGGGACCCTGGAGCTGTCTGTTGCACCTCCATGCCACCAGAACAAGCTACCAATCTTGTAGATTTGTTATGTATTAGGAATATCAGACCCGAATTGCTGCAATATGCAACCCATCTCCTCATTCAGACTCTCTTCAGCTAATCAGCTTGACGAGAGCAGAGAAACCAAAATGCAGCGGTGTGTCTAATCAACAAAAGCATGCACATTTCACACTTGTTTATCACGCTAATGGATTATCGGAGCTAATTGCATATGAGGCAGTTCTTATCGGGAAACCAAACAAACTAATCATGAAACTTCATCGAGTCCGTACGGTCTACAGGTGAACACTGTCTGGTAATAACTCTGTGACTTGCCTCTTCTCACTTGCGTGTTCGTCATGCTGGAACAGACTGTCCAACCCCCCCCCCCCCTCCTTCTATCCAGCATTTCTATCCTTGTCAGCTCAGCACACAGCTAAATGCTTGGAATGTTTACTGCTTCATTTGTTAGTCAATTTGGATAAAATTGCCTGCCAAAAGAATAAATGTAGATGTAATTGAAGGAGGGTACATCACATCCTCATCTGCAGCAGAGAGTACAGAGGCTGTCAAGACAACGAGAGAGAGAGAACGAGAGAGAAAGAGAGAGAGAAGCAGGGATGGAGGTACTGTTGTACTTTTGCCAGTTTGGTAATTGGATATTTTAATGAGACGCCATATTTCTGCCTTGTGTGGGTGTTTGATAAAGCAGAACTCATAATTAATCTTTGTAGCTTCATTAACTCAACTGACAACAGCAAGCCATTATATACCGCCATATACGTTCTCCACAATCTCTCTCTCTCTCTCTCTCTCTCTCTCTCTCTCTCTCTCTCTCTCTCTCTCAGAAGTTCCCAACTTCGATGTTGCATTTAACATAACAGTATGGGAACGCCTTGTGTGCGTGACCGGTATATGAAGCTTGTGTAAAATCATGCCTCTACTTATATTCCTGCCATGATCAGGTGATGTGGCAATTAAGCGCGTCGCATGATATATATATATGTGTGTGTATATATATGGCACCAGTGAATCACGCCAGCCTTATTATATTCAGCGAGACTGCATGTCTATTGTTTGTGTGACAAAAATGCTTAATTTCTACTCGATATTTTCTCAAAATCTCTAAACTTTTCTATCCTATTTTTTAGCGGAAAAGAGAGGTAAGTAATGAGCGAGAAAGAGTTAAAGAAATTGCCCCCGTTTCATCACGGGGAAAAGTGCACACTTTCTGGGTGAAGTGTTAGCGGTGTAGTTTGCGATGGCGGCCTCGAGAGGCAGCGCATGGTAACGCTACATTAAGCAGCTCGACTCGCGCTCTTCTCGAAAAAACGGAAGCCAGCCGTCTCAGGTTCAGGGGATCTCTTATAGATCACTCTGCTCCCACAAGCTCTAGCGAGAGTTCGCCAAGGCAGTCTGCTAGTAGCACCTTTTTGGCCAGCTCGAACATGGTTCTGAGAGATAATATCCCTGCGAGATGGCACTCCTTGGGAGAGTCCCGTCTGCAGGGATCCACTGTAGACCCAGTAAACTGCACAATAGCTACAGTCCTGGAGCTCCAACAAGGACCTTTCTTGTAGGATGGGTGGGCTCCTTCTACAATCAGGGTTCCGTGGTTGCCATTTCTGCCAGCCATGCCCGTGTTAAGGGAGCCTCTGTGGGGCAACATTCTCTAACTCCGAGGTTCATGCGTGGAGTCAGACGGCTGAGGCCCATCTGCAGGCCGCACATACCTTCCTGTGACCTTCTGTGGTCCTAGAAGGTCTGCCGGGTGCCCCATTCAAGCCCCTAGAGTGGATCTACTGTCTCAAGCCGGAGGGCTGATTTATCACCCTTGGCCAGAACTATGGAAACTGTGGGCACCAGCTCATAGATTCTGGTCTCACAACTGAGATTGTAGAAACCATGTTAAATGCTAGAGCACCATCCACAAGGAAATCGTATGCACTCAAGTGGCAGCTTTTTGTCTTGTTGTGTGAGGAACATCAGCTAGACCCAGTAAACTGTGCAATAGTTACAGTCCTGGAGTTCTTACAAGAACATTTCTCAGCAGGCTGGGCTCCTTCTACAGTCAGGGTTACTTGGCTGCCATTTTGGCCAACCATGCCCCTGTTCCTGCATGGTGTCAGACTGCTGAGGCCCATCTGCAGGCCGCACATACCTTTCTGGGACCTTCTGCGGTCCTGGAAGGTCTCTCGGGTGCCCCATTTGAACCCTTAGGGTCGATCTACTGTTTTTCCAGTCAAATTTTGTAATATAAGCGTTAATGCAAGATTTGAACCAATAAGTTGGAGGTTGAACTGAGATTGCGAGAAATATGTAATTATTTTTGGGTCTGACAGCTTGGTGGATATTTTGTGATTTTAGACTGTTAGTGATAACTGTGGCCTTTGGTGATGTGTAGATCATTTTTATCCAAGGAAAAAACCATTCACCGAAACCTAATTTATGAAGCGTGGTGAGTAGAAATTTCCACTTTGTTAAAGGCTTACTCTACGTCAAGTGGTACTATTGCTGATTCTAGATTTTTATGCGATGTGTAATGGATCAAGTTAAGGAGTCTACGCATGTTAGTGCTTTTAATGGATCCGGTTTGATCTGGATTGGTTATTGAAGGGATAACTGTTTCAATTCTATTAGCTAGGGTCTTGCTTATTATTTTTGGGTCTGTGTTGATCAGTGACAAAGGACGGTAACTAGAGGATAAAGTGGGGGTCTTTGTTGGGTTTTGGTATTCATTTCTGTCGGTAGGGTCATATTCTTTTTAATTTTAGATACTAATCTGTTGAATAGTGGTGTCAGGATGGTCCAGAACTGTTTGTAGGATTCTGCTGGAAACCGTCAGGACCTGGTGCTTTATTATTAGGCATGCTGTTAAGGGCGTTATAGATCTCTTCTGGTTATATCGGTTTATCTAAGGAAATTGCTTGTTCTGCTGTTAATTTTGGTAGTTTGATATTGTTTAGGAAATGATTCCTCTCTTCTGTTTTCTGCTAAGTTCTTGATAGTTGGGATTGCTGTTTATGAGGTTTGCTAGGAATTTTCCAGATTTATGTTTATATTCGAAGTTCAAAGTACCGAGCCTCGTGTGGCACCTGGGCAGTGTCTCGTAAGGAGCAGGTGTTAATTCCCTCTATTTCGTCTGATATAAGTGTTCCTCCAGGTAAGCATCACAATGCTGGGCCACTATCTCCAAAAGCTTGCGGGTTTTCCTTGTGTATCACTTAAACTGCCTGACCGTGTAGAGCAGTGGTTCCGGAACAAGGGGTCAGGACCCCATGTGGGGTTGCATGATTTACAAATGGAGTTGTGAGAGAAACTCACAAACTCCTTTTTGTTCCATTCATTCATTTTACAAATGAAAATGAGAACTATTGAATACAGAGATTGTGTGCTAATATTATGGAAATATTACTAGAAACGATATTCAGACAGGTCTTCAGTATCCTGACACACAGAGCTAGTGAATTCCGGCAATAAAAAATGTATAAATTTGACCTCTGCTAAACAAACGAGTGTAACCGACAGACTCTCAGCAAGCAGAGTAGCTCGTAGCACTACGACACGTTCTCCTGAGCTGTCATATGTCATATGTCACATGTTGCCACATGTGTTTTGTTTCGATTCATGTATTGTCTCCAACCATGTCTCGTCGTTCCTTGTGTCCCTCATGTTTCCTGATTACTCTCACCTGCTGTCAGTTTGCCCCTTGATTAGTTTGTGTATGTAAACCCTCATCTTTCTTTGTTCAGGGCGAAGCATTGTTCAGTGTTTACCCGCCTGTCTTTGCCGGGCCTTTCTGTTCCATGTTGTGATTCTCATTCTGTTCCCCAGTTCACTGATCTGATCAGACCTCTGTCTGTTTCCCGTTCAGGATTTTAACTCACGTTTTTAGACTTGTTTGCCAGCTCTCATAATAAAATGCCTTACTGCCCTTGCATCCGTCTCAGCCTCCTCCTGCATGACACGAAGTCATTCTGAGAATTCTGACAGGTAATGGTATCTGACAGAGAGACAGGTAGGAATGTAATGTACTAAATTATAGAGGCGGTAAAATAACACAAGACATTTTAGTTTAAAGGTCTTTCTTTGATGTGCAAGCAAAGTGCTCCTGTAGGAGATGAAAGACTTGAAAATGAGAAAAATATAATAACTGTTATTGTTAACGCATCCTTTATTCTTTGCAACACAAAAAAAACTACGTCTTCGAACTTTGGATTCTGATTGGTCTAAAGGTCTTGACTATGCACAGGTTTATATGAATGCTCTCAGTCTAATATGTTATCGTTTCTATAGCAACAGCTCAGGGACTTGTCCTGCGGAAGCTCCACGTAAACACGTGAGTAATCATTGATATGATGACGTTTTCTGTAAGGAGACATTTATTTAACATTTTATGGAAGGAGTCTCCAGAGGCTTGCATGTTCTCCCCGTGCTGCGGGGGTTTCCTCCGGGTACTCCGGTTTCCTCCCCCAGTCCAAAGACATGCATGGTAGGTTGATTGGCAGCTTGGTAAATTGTCCGTAGTGTATGAATGGGTGTGTGAGTGTGTATGTGATTGTGCCCTGTGATGGACTGGCACCCTGTCCAGGGTGTACCCCGCCTTGTGCCCGATGCTTCCTGGGATAGACTCCAGGTTCCCCGCGACCCTGAAGCAGGAATAAGCGGTTGAAGATGGATGGATGGATGGATGGATGGAGTCTCCAGAGTCAGCGCTTTTGTCAAGCTGTAACTTTTTCAGCCACCTTCAGGACAGAGGAGATACAAAAGTACGAGAGGTTAGTTTTTAATAAGTACAACATTATTATTGCGTTCATTATTGTGTTCATTATAAAAGTGCCAGGTATAAAAGGTATAAAAACACAAACAAAGGATGTGCTGTTATTGGAAAGTAATCAACTCCATTTCATCAACAACAGTACCAATATTAAACGGACATTGAAAATTTTTTTTTTTTTTTTTTTTTTTTTTTTTTTTTTTTTTTTTTTTTTTTTTTTGTGTTTTTTTTTTTGTTTTTAATGAAAAGGAAAAAATTAAAAAAAGAATTTGTCTCTTTTTTCTTTAAAAAAGAATATAAAGGGTTTAAGAAGGGGTTAAAAAGAGTTTTTTGATTTTGTGGTGAGAAAGAGTTTTTTTTTTTTGTTTTTTTTTTGAAAAATTTTTAATAAAATACGAGTTATCAATGTTTTTTATCTTGTTTTTTGTTGAAAGTGGAGGTAGGTCGTGGAAAGGTTTTTTTTTTGTTGTGAGAGGAGGGTTTTTTTTGTTTTTTGGGGGGGGGGTTTTGGTTTGGTGTAGAGGGGGGGGGGGTAAAAAAAAAAAAAAAAAAAAAAACCTCTCTTTCTTTTTTTTTTTTTAGTTTTGTTTTAAATTTTTTTTTTTCCGCGTGTTTTTTGTGGTAGATGTGGTTATCCTGTTTTTCCTAGGCAAGAAAATTTTTTTTATAAAAGGGGTTGTGTTTTGTTTGGTTTTTTTTTTTTGTTTTTTTTTTTTTTTTTTTTTGTTGTTTTTTTTTTTTTTTTTTTTTTTTTTTTTGGTTTTTTTTTTTTTTTTTGGTTGTTTTGGGTGTGTTTTTTTGTGGTTGTTGGTTTTTGTTGTGTTTTTTTTTTTTTTTTTTTTTTGTTTAAACCTTTTATAGAAAAGGTAGATAGGTTTTAAATTGCAAAAAAACACAAAAAAAAAAACAAAAAAAAACACACACCCATTTCTTCTTCACCGTTTTTGTGTTAACGGGGTGGGGTGGGGGGTTGGGCGGGAAATGTGTGCTTGGGAAAAGGGGAGGAGGAAAGGAAAAAAGGCCTCACCCCTTCATTCGTGGAGGGTTTCCCTTTAAAGGAGTGCTGTGGTGGGGGGGGGGCGTAGGGTGGAAGGGGAATTCAGGGTTTTTTTGAATGGGTTTTAAAGGTAAAAGAGGTGTTTTGTGTTTCTTTGTTTTGTTTTTTTTGTTTTGTTTTTGGGGGTGTGGGGAGGGAGAGTGTATGGGGGAAGTACAGTCCACCCCCTTTTTCCTGCAGTTCTCTTATGGTTTAGTCCTGGGGTCGGGGGGGGGGGGGGGGGGTAGTGTTTTTTGTTGTGTTTTTTCTTTGTGTTGTTTGAAAAAAGGTATAGGTAAAAAAAGTTTTTTGTGTGTGTTTGTTTGTTTTTTTTTTTGTGTTTTTTTTTGCTTGGGGGGTTTGGGGGGGGTGGTTGTGGGTTAAAAAAAAATGGGGTTTGGGTTTTTTTTTGGGAATGGTGTAATTTTTTTGTTTTTTTTTTTTTTTTTATGTTTTTTTGTTTGTTATGTTGTTTTTTGGGTTTTTTTGGGTTTTGGTTAGGGGTTGAGGGGTTGTGGTGTGTTTTGTTGTTGTGTTGTGTTTTGGGGTGTTGTAATAAGTTGTGTTTTTTTTTGGTTTAAAAATTGTTTGGTTGTATTTGTTTGTGGGGGGAAAAAGTGTGGGGGTTGTGTTGGGTGGGTTTGGTTTATTTTTGGTTTTTTTGTGGTTGGTGGGTGTGTTGTGGTTTGTTTGTGGGTATTTTTTTTTTTTGTGTGGGGAAAATGTATGTTGTGGGTTTTTTTGTTGTTTTTTGGTTTGGGGGTGGTGGTGGGAGGTAAATGAGGGTGGGGTGGTTTTGGGGTTGTTGTGGGGGTGGTGTTTGGGTTTTGGGTAGTGGTGGGTGTAATTGTTTTATAGTAGGAGGGGAAAAAAGGGAAAAAAGGAAGAGGGGTGGGTGGGGGGATGGGTGGGGGGGGGTAGTTGGTTGTGGTTTGGTGTTTTTATGGTGTAGTGGTTTTTTTTTTAATTAAAAAAGTTTTTATTAAGGGGGGTCTAAAGGGGGTGTGAGAGGAGGGGTGTGAGGGGGGGGTGGGGGGGGTTGTGGTGGGTGTGTGGGTGTGTGTGGGGGTGTGGGTTGTGTGGGGGGTGGGGGGGGGGGGTGGTGGGTTGGGGGGGGTTGGGTGGGTTTTTATTGTTTTTTT